>JACCGJ010007063.1:0-33030 GCA_013407085.1 Atriophallophorus winterbourni | reverse complement strand
TGGTTCCTACATCGCGGAACACAGTGATTTGTCGTATCTTTGACTGCGTGATTGCGCGCACGTTTACAATTGCTTCTTTTTGTACTGCGTGACTTATACCAGCTACTACTGTGCATCATTCCATACACCTTTGTGTTCCGACTTCCGGAGTTTTCATTTAGTGTATGTGCTATCATTGTGCTTGTTGTGAACTTAAGCTTTACCTCAACCGCTACAACGTATTTAAACGGAGAATTCAGATTTCATTAAATAACGCAATTGAAATAACGGTTTATAATTTTCTCGCAGTTTAATCTTATTATCCGAAAGATTTTATCTCCAATAGAACCACATTTCGGCGTTAAATACAGCAAGCTAACATCATGGAACACAAAAATATTCCATGGAAATTAGCACAAAACATATCATGCGCTCGGTAAAATATGATGATTTATATATAATGTTGTTTTAAATATTTTCCAGGTGGCATTAAATATTCTTTTACTAGCGATATGATCTTGTAGCGTACGTCTGCATATTTGTTGACACATGAGATTCAACAGGGAGGCCGTGTGCATTCATTCATTCATTCAGTCCTCTCCGTGCCGGGTGGCACATGAGGCGAAGACAACTTCACGCCAGTGGTTCTGGTCTGTCGCTGCTTCCGTTGCCGTCTGCGCCGTGAATCGCGTGTGCATGTAGTTCGCGTTCCAACGTTCTGCGCCAAGTTTCCTTGGGCCGTCCCCTTTTTCGTTTACCTTGCGGATGCCAGTGCATGGCTACCTTCGTATGCGAACTGGGACCCATCCTGCAGACATGACGGAACCACGGATCTGTTGTCATCGTTTCCGTAGCAATGTAGGTTTTACGGGATAGGGTTGCTAGCCATAACCCCAACCCTCCTCCTTTCTCAGACGGGCTTGGGACAGTCCTTGGCGGAGGCTGTGTGCAACTTATCTAAAAGTGGCTTGCAATTTCAATCCCAGTTTACCTTTTTCTCATGGTTTCGAGGTATGCGATTCCTGATCATATTGTCCTCATCTTTGGGTTTCACGCATCCACATGTTTGTGTTGGTACATTTGATTGTACAGGTTGTTCGTGCCAAACTTATCCAACAGTGAATTACAGGTTCACACCTTGCTCAACATTTTCCCTCTATTTTAATGGCATGCTGATCCCGATCTTACTGTTACCACCTATTGAGTGCAAAAAGCACTAAAACGGTCGTGTGATAGAAACGCAAACAAATACTGATTTATCTACGCTGATTTAAATTTACCGCGATTTTAATTAATTTTCAAGGTCACAATAAATATTCTACCGAGAACAATAAAAATTTATTACGTGTGTGTGATGTCAATCCTGTTAATATTATGCACACGATTTGGGATAGCTTTCCATCATTTTAACAATTAAACATATTCCTCGTTACTGCAAACTCTTCAAATGAATTTTGCAGGGTTTTATTCCCATACCTCTCACTTGCATTCAAGTGATCTACTCTAAAGTAATGTTATGCATTTCTCAAACAAATGATATGGATTGATGTCTGTACTAATTCATCTGCAAGCCACATGCAGTACAGTACGACATTCGGAACGGCACCTCAATACTAGCCAGAGTCCGTGTATAGAACCATATATCTGGAGGTGTTCAAACAGACTTTCTTCCTTTTCCCATGAAGATGTAGCGAAAAAGATTGTACGGCATAATGTATTTGAATGCCTAAAATTTATTCTTTGCATTTCATGTTTAGAAAGATTATATGTCGCCCAATGCACACATTAGTTGAGATGCTGATAAATGCAAGAATCTTTAATGCTTCAACATGCTCCAAGAAATGGGAAATCTGAACTATTTTGGATTTCTTTTTGACCACATCCTCTTCAGTATTCTAGAAACGGTAATATCTGCACTCAATGGTAGCTACAATATCTTCTTCTTCATCATTTTCTTCTCTCCATCATCATCATCCTCTTCTTCTTCTTCTTCATCACCATCATCATCATCTTCTTCTTCTTCTTCATCACTATCATCATCTTCTTCTTCTTCTTCATCATCATCATCATCTTCTTCATCATCATCATCATCTTCTTCAGCATCATCATCTTCTTCTTCTTCTACTTCATCATCAACGTGTTCTTCATGATCTTCTTCATCATCAACATCTTCTTCTTCATCTTCTTCTTCTTAATCTTCATCATCTTCATCTTCTACTTCATCATCATGTTCTTCATGATCTTCTTCATCATCACCATCTTCTTCTTCATCTTCTTCTTCATCATCATCTTCTGCTGCTGCAGCTTTCGAGAGTTAATCGTGAATCAGGATGATAGTGTGCAAATGCAGTAGTTCGCTCGATTCAAAAATCAAAATTTATAGCGAATAAAGGAAAACAGCTCTGCAATACAATATGTACATAATTTGAATAAATTTTATTTTGTGTATTAAGAAAAGTCTGACGGCTTTCAAGCTCGATGGATACACGACGAGCTATGTGGTGTGTGACAGTCCTTATTAGTTCTAGGGAGATTATTGCTTCTTCTACCACAATAATTTCTGAGTTTTTAGTTCTGGGTTTTCAGCCAATTGAAGCCACAAAATTATTTTTCAACAAACGACTTCGTAACTGTATACCACTGTTTGATAAAATTGGTACGACGAAACTGTTTAATCACATGAGCCCATCCTCATTTAAACTGGTCGTGGGGTGTTTGTGTGTGATGAAAATGCATGCAAATGAACTTCTGTGGTCTTGAGTTAAAACCCAGTCTTTTTCAGGATTCAAGAATTTATGGTATAAAAAGCTCGTAGCTGTACAACACCACAGGATATTCGTATAAGGAGGATATTCGTCTACATGCGTGTGGGCTCATGTGATTGAACAGGTTGGTCGTACCACCCCTATCAAACAGTGACATACAAGCGCCACTTGTTTACCATTCTTCCACTGTTTCGAGCGCATGCGAATCCTGATACTACTGTCCCTACCTGATAAGTGTAAACAGCACGAAAATGGTCGTGTTGTGTGTAATGGAAATGTATGCAAGTGAACTTCGTAACTAGTTTTCAGAAATCATTTCTAAAGAAATCGTAACTCTATGACATTTCCCGATGAAGAATAGGCAACTATTCACCGCAAATCGGTAAGTGCTTCATCTCAAAAACTTTAATCGAAGCCTTCATTTTCTACTTTTATTTTTACATATCCTTTTAGCAAAGAATTTTAAGTTTGACCAAATCGGAGAAGATCGTATATTCTGGATATACGACAACAGCATGCATTTTGAGTTCCTATACAAGAGTGCATCCGGACTTCTGAAAAATAGAAGAATTAGTGCAAAGATTTATTTGAAAATGTTCCAAATTTCAACTGTAAAATAGTGTTATGAAAATACAACGAAAACGGTATTAATTACACGTAATAGCAGTTCCTTTTGACTAAGTGATCGTGAAGTAAATGGGATAAATGGCCCCCGATTTTATGACGTTCAAGAAGGCAGTGTAATGTGGTTTGAACGAGTCTTTCGCGATAATTGACTTTTAGGGAGATCCTCACGCAGCGGGTGTGAATGATCTTTGAGGATAGTATTCGTGACCCAATCGCTGGAGGAAAAATGTCTTCTCTAGGTCAGTTGTGACGGATATGCGGTACCTTTCTCACCTGGGACATGAATCAAACTATCAACCATGAAGCGCGCATCGGCGGTGTTCGTTAAAAAGTAGTATTCTACAGCTTGGTAATATGTACCATCATGCTTCGTAGAAGTATTTTCACGTGGTGTCTTAATCACATATACAGTACATAACACAATTCGTTGCTTGCGTATAGTTATTTAGCTTCATGACAAACTCCTCATTCCCGCATTGTCTATCACCTATCCTGTCCGTGTAAAACGCTCCATTGTTATCGCATCCAGTGTATAAACATTTATTTGAGTTCGATTTGATCTAATCCTAACTCATAAAATAATAAACTCAAAGATGCACTCTCTGATGCATCTATTTCGTGTCCTGTCAAGCCATGTCACACGTACTCACCCACTGGCATTTGATATTCCACATTCTCACCGTAAATACCGTCGCTTCTTCTATTCGGTGTGCGTTTGTTTTTTATGGAACTCCCTACCATCAAATGTTGTGCAATCATCTAGTGAAAGGATTTTCAGGAACAAATTGGATATATTTTTGTGTCGTAATTCCACCCTACACCCCGTTTATATAACATGATCTATATTCAAGCTCATATTTTTTCCATCATACCGCGACAATACATGACATTTTTTCTAACTACATGACTGTCCAAGTGTGGAAATATTCATGTTAACTTCCGACACATGTTTGCTGAGAAAATCGACTTGACTGCATTTTAGTAATGACTTATTACGACTACTTAGATGAAGGCATTGACAATGATTATCAATTAATCCTCGTTCGTGGACGATACAATATCCAACCATAAATAATAGATTTTTGAAGCAAACTGAACTGATGAATTAAATTTTTAACAGACCAATCCCTAGAATATAAGAATCCCTTTCGTTTGATTATATCTATTCTGAACACGCTCTGGAATTGTACATTCAATCCATAAAATAGTTTTCAGATGTCAGCCGATTGGCAATTATGTTATATTTTTGTGTTTTTGTAAACATTTTCCAAGCAATATTTAAAAGATGCACTCTAATATATCGCCTCAATTGTTGTAAACCATGCAATCCAATCAGCCAAGGCCGTTTATTACACATCGATGTTCATTGGTTGATAGATCAATACGCCTACCTGCATTTTGATTGGTCGAATTAAAAGCTGCAAGATAATATAACCTGTTCATTCGTTGTGTGACGGTATTAACGTGAATAATGTGTTTCAAGGTGAGATTAAAAATCGATGACTAATGAACTCAGATTTACTTCATTTTCATCATATTATTTAATATAGTGAAAACGAAAGAAGATCCCTGTAAAGAATATCTTGACAATTTTATTAAATGTTATCAACCTGCCATTTTATCGTCAAACGCAAGTAAGCACCCCTGACTGATGGAAATGTATTATTTATGAATGGATTGTGTATTACCGCTTTTGATCAAATTTCAGTGACTGCTGAAGAATTTGAAAAGAATTTGAAACTTCCTGAATTCATTGATACACACCGCAACATGAGGGACGCCTGCAAAAAGACACCGGGCTGCATGGAGAGTATTAAGTGCGATAAAAATGAGATTTTCCCGAAATGTGATATGATAATAAAGCCATTCAAATGAATATACGAGCTCCAATACGAGATCGGTTTGATTGAATAATTGAATGGTTAGTTAACTTGGAATTTCTAAATAAAAATTAAATGAAAACCAAAGACTTCTTTAATTGGATTGAATGGATTTTTGAACCTTTTCTTTAAATTAGCGAGTTGTCTGACGTATAATGATTATTTATAGCATGCTTTTAGTCACAAAACGCGTTACGCTTTTATTACCGTCCGCTAGCGGATTGGCAGAGAACGCCGTCATTTTATCGGGATTAAACTCTCGTGTTTGAGGTAACCGCAAATTGACTGTAAAGACGAAGATGATGGTGCGTACTAAATGCTTTACTGTACAGCAGTGAAACCTGGATAACCCACGCAAGGCATTAACGGAAGTTGAATGCTTTCCATCTACGAAGCATCCGTCGTATCTTGAACATATCGTGGATGGACAGAGTGACTCATGCCGAAGTGCTTTTAAAAGCTGCTCTACAGAGCGTGTTTACCCTATTATTGATTGTTAGCCCAAAGTCTTTGCATGCAGAAGAAAAACAGTCCATTAGCGACTGTAGGTTCTCTTGGGAGCAAGCAATACAGGCTGCATCGTCGGCAAACAGCAGGTCACGGATTAGCACATCCCGGGCCAGCCAACTCCTGCGACGTCATCGTTGTCCAAACGTATCAGCCTAGTTGATCCATTGGGTTGCGGTGGCGCCATGGAGAGGGAGCACTTGCAGCATGGGCAACAGCTAGTTCTCCATATTTAGGAGTAAATGATCCAACAAAATACTGAGGGCAAACGCAGATTTGCACGATACGCCAAGTTTTGTTCTGCAAAGCTGAGTTAAAAGACCGTTCGTTTGCCGATGATGTCCGTCTTTTTACCTGTATGGACTGTGGCATATGTATAAAAAATCAGATTGTGTAATTATAATAAAAATGTACTACTTAAAATTATGAGTAGTCAAACCAATAAAATTGTTTCGAGGGTATAGGGAGAATACTGTTCCTGACAGGTTGGTCACGTTGAATTATTCCTAAAATTCACCCGTCCTTCCAGCTTGTAAAATGGACTCGTTTAGTTGCTCTTGTAGTGCATTATACATTGTACTTGTGACGAGGAAACGTGAAAAGTGAATGTCAGAACACCACTGACAATTACAAGAAAGTGCTAGCCGATCTGGATCTCATCATCACAATCCATCGCATTCTCTTGAGTTCAACTCATCGATAGCAACAGATCGATAAGCACTCACGTCTAGAATTACGTTGACTCATTGCTGGATTGTAGCAATAACATCAACGGGACCGTTGAAAGAAACCGCAGGGTCAAACAGACTGCATGCATGTATTGAAAAAGCCGCTCTGTTCATTTCTGTTTCATATAACTTACGCTTGTATCACGCAGTACGAACGACTAAAGTCCGTTGGATGCAACATTTTTCTGCTCGTTCGAAGTGAACTTTGAACTTTCGAATGTTTGTGCTGCTTGATTAAGCGCCCTCTATTAGTCATTTGATGGCACGAGTTAAACATGGATTTAAGTTCATCTCTTCTCAGTGCACCATCGCGCCTTCTTGAAGCTTAGAACTTCAAACTACAAAGCACCTATTCAAGTGAATGTTGTGAATTATACATTATATACATGAAAGTGCGTGAATTTCGAAAATGTGGAAGAAATCAATTTAATAATAAACAACAAAGTTTACAGAGACCAAAACCATATGGTAACTGTGGACTAACATGCTTATAATGTTTTTTTTTCTCGTTCCACATTTCAAAATTATCATTTATTGAAATGGATTACTCTTAGCTCCAATTTAAATGAAACTAGATAGCCTTTCTAATAGAACCCATCATTTTTCAGGTCATATTTTGTCGCGTCTCGAGTACCTACTTATGCATGCTCAATTATTCAAGGTCAATTGATGACCTTGAAACAAAGTATACATTTTGAGAGTTCTCAATCTACGAATAGTCCGAAACAAGTTCAAGTGCTCTCAATAAGGTAACGAGACTAAGAGGAATGCAGGTAAATACAAACGCTGATGAAAAAATGATGTGCAAAATCGTTTATTTTGATAGATAATAATCATGGTATTTCTAGAGATTTGGAATAAAAATATTTTTTTGCTTCTACCATACTATTACCAGCACAAATTTATCATGAAAGTAACTGGTTTCCGTTGAGCAAACAAAAATACTGTTTACGGGTTTGGAACTTGATTATATTTTATTCGTATGACAATTTTGAACTTTATAATTTCGCGAGTGTGAACTAAACTAGCGTCAAAAAATACAGTTTACGATCCTAAAATGCCTTCCAACTGGGCAGAAATAGCTACAAATCAATTTATCGAGTGAAACGATGCTCAATGAATCCTGAAGATTTGCAAATTGACCGATTATAATGTCAATGGTACAGAGGAACTACACCTCCACACTCCGAAATTGTCGCATTATCTCTTCACCCCAAAGTTTCGTTCCCTGTGATGTAATGAAGTGTGGCATCATTACCCACATCTACAAAGGAGGATCCGTTCCGAAGTATCCAACTATCGATCAGTAACACTACTACCCGTGATCTCTAAAGTGATGGAGCGCCTCGTAGCAAACAGCGTCACAAAACATCTGGAAGACAATTGTTTGCTCGCAGTCGAACAACATGGCTTCAGAAACTCTTGCCTTTCAAACCTTCTGCTCGCCCTCGATGACTGGACACAAGCTGTAGACAAAGGTATCAGCATAAACGCTTTTTATCTAGATATGTCAAAAGCATTCGATCGTGTCAACCACAGTCTGTTACTACAAAAGATGAAGCTATGTGGAATCAAGGGTTCATTACTAGCCTGGTTCGAGGATTATCTCCGAGACCGTGTCATTCGAGTGAGGGTTGATGGTGCTTTGTCACGACCTATTGCAGTAACAAGTGGGGTGCCGCAGGGATCAGTGCTTAAAAAATTCTTGTTCTAATCTATGTAAACAGCTTACCAAAACTTAATCGCTGCAAAATATTGTTATTTGCGGATGACATCAAGCTGTGGACACAAGTACGCACAACTGAGGATTGCAGACAGCTTTAGCTGGACCTTGATGCATTACAGGAATGGTCAGCTAGAAATGAACTACCTTTCAATGTCAGAAAATGTAAAGTATTGACTGTTTGAAAACATTTCGAGTTCTGTTACACCTTTGGTTCCCATATTCTTGAAAGCACTGACAAGGAGAAGGAATTGGGTGTATAAATCAGAAGCACTTTGAAACCGTCACACAACGCCACAGCTGTCTATGAAAAGACGTCACGAATAATGCTTCTGATAAAACGCGTGCTCGGGAGTTTCACTAAGCAAACCGTTCATCGAATAATTAATACGTACTTGAGGCCAACCATGGAGTATGCGGTTCAGGTTTGGTCACCCTGGCTACAGAAGGACATCAGCCTCTTGCAGAGAATATATAATCGGACCACCAAGCTCGTACGTGGTTTAAAGCACAAACAATACGAAGATATTAATACAAGTCTCAATCTATTCGACTCTCGCTACCGCCGTCTTAGAGGTGATTTGATACTTATGTTCAATATACTGCATACCCCCAACCATCCCCAAAATCAACTATTCACGCGACTACCACCAAGAACCAGCCGGAGTCACGACTATACAGTACTTATTCCCGACTCCAGACTAAACTGTCGAAGGTACTTTTATTCTGTACGTGTATGCTTTACCTGGAACTCCCTACCTTGTAATGTTGCATTTTCACCCAACTTCGATAAATTCAAATCGAATTTGGACAATTTCATGTTGACCAATTCAAACTTTGAACCTATATATTTTACACCATAAAAGCTTTGAACTTTGAAACCGGTTTCTGTCCAATGGATTTTTACTTCATTCCTGAACTGCTCAGTAAGCAAACAAATTCCATTTTTCTACCCATTTTATTCGTAATTCTCATATTATTCTGTGGTTTTTGTCAAGCTATATGCTTTTCGGACCATTAAATTGTATTGAATTGAATTGAATATAAATGCTCTTCCAGAAGTGGAAGTCTCCAGCAGGAGAAACGCTAAAATCATCGGCCTTCTATACACTTAATCATTATAATTCAGGCACTCTTCAGTGCCTTAAAAGGGTTTTTAAAGACGTCCATTTTTTAATAAAACCCTAGAAGTTTCGTTTGCGCGTGAAGTGGGATTGATGCATACAAATGAGCTTTTTATTGATCATGTTGTTAATCACAATCTATACCTTCAATGAATTTTGGTGATGACATAGCCAACCGATACACATCACTATTGGTTTCAAGCAGTTTGCCGTCTTCAGGTGGACACATTGAGCCGTGGTATAGTGATCAACAAAGTGATTTTTGACCAAGCACACAAGGTGCTTATAAACGACGAATATAACTTGGTGTTCATATCCCCCGCACTTACACACCACTAGCGGTTCCTGCTGTTATCCGTCAACGGGTGGAGACAGTAAGATTCGGTTCAGTGAGCCTTGAAACAGTGGATAAGTGTTCAACAAAGTTATTCCTGAATGTCATTGTTACATAGGGTTCGTACAACGAACCACTTTGTGAATTTGTGTTTGAACATCGGTAGTTGTGTCTAAGTGCGGGGGATGTGAGCAACACATTACTTTAGCATAGTGTGTATTTAAAACAGCTGTAGAATAGCTGATATGAATAATTTCCGAACGTTCATTCATATGAATGCACCTTTTCGGATGAGAGGAAATGTTGCCTCGAGAACGTTTGAAGACAGTCTATGTTTCAACCGAGACTAAAAATTGAGTTGACCGGATAAGTGTTTGTCGGTATACATACCTCTCCAAGGATATGTTTACTTGTTATTGAAACTTTCAAATACGAATTTGCAATGGCTTCGATATATAATCATACAAAAAGTCAATCTACACAAATTCCCCCTTTATATCGTGGCCATGCATATATAATTTAAGCAGAGAAATTGAAAGCATGTTTGTGACCGATCAGGGAACGATATTCGCGAAAAAAGAACATTTTTAGCTAGCTTACGTTTGGTCTGATGAATACAATTCTAACCAGATCTCAGTTCATACTAAAGTACCATTGCTCTGACGAAACACATGTGTCAGAAGCGAAACGTTGCCAAAGTCGTGTGAACTTTAAGTGAACAATGATGAACAATTGTCTTTAATCAGCAAATTCACTGCATAAACTTGTTCTCTTAAACCTGATTGGTCGAAAAATATCTTTTGATATCAGCAAATTGGAGCGATTTATTTATCACCGATAGCCAATCAAATTGAAGTTTTCACCTGGAATAACTCAATTGTGATTGGTCCACAATTTCGACTTGGCCTTACACGGCATATTAAACCCGTACATTCGTTGCCCGTCACGATATTGTGAATGAAACATGAAGGTATGTTCTCGGTAAATCTTTGTTTCATTCTTTCAGCTTTGCCTCGTGTGTGCTTTACTAATTGTCACGGTCTCTGCCTATATCGACCCATGTAAACAATTTCTCGATCACATTATCGAGTGCTATCGACCAGCGATCAACGCGTCCAAAGCAAGTAAGTCCTTCCCCGAACGCGTATTTACCTGTTTTGTCTAGTGACCAATGAAGAGTTCGAAAAAGATACCACAATGGATAATTTTGTCGTCAAAGTCTACAGTCTCAGGGATGCATGTCAACAAACCCCCGGGTGTATGGAAAAAATCACGTGCGACCGCAATCGAAGGTTCCCGGAATGTGATATTACCATGGATCCGTTCTCGTGATTTCGTTGACGCTCGAATAGGGATGAACGTGTTTCACTTTGGTTGTGTGCTTTTTCTTTCGTGTGTCTAGTTCTCTTGTCAAATATACACCAAATTCTATTCGTGCTTGTTGAAATGTATATGTACATGGAAAGCCAGATGCTCAACTGATCACGTGGAACTAGTCGTTAGAATATAGGGAATCATTATGTGGTGAAATTGATTAGATTATTGGAGGGTTTGGGTTTATAGGGATGATAATTGGGACAGAATACTAGAGTTCAAATCCCCGTTCCCTCCTCACGGTTATTCGGTTATTACCTCGCCATTCGAAGACATTTTATCCAACGGTGATCACGTCTATTCCATTTTTCGGTCCAGCCGTTTATTTCGTTCGGATTGACACCCGGTGTACAAGAGCTCAGCAGTTTTTAACCACACTCTATTCCTACAACATAAGAGAACGCTAATCGGTCGAAACATTTGTTTCTCGCCCAAACAACACACCAATCTTGTATAGAGAACCCTTATTACTATAATAATATTCTCAACCGACCTGTGCCTGGTGCTACTTGAATCTGATATGTCCGGCGATTTCGTTTCAGACCACGCGACATTGGGCTCTTTTTGTCAAACTTGACGAATCGCGGAGATTATCCATCTGCTCTTGTTATTTCGGAGATATTACCATTTGAATTATCATCATGCAATTTGCGAGAAATTCTCTCTCGTTCACGATTGTTTTTGTGGAACATTTCGACACTTCCTGCTCTTGTATTGTGCCAGAGTATGATGTTATACATATCATAGTTAGCTAGGGATTCGCACTTTACGACTTCATAATACATTGAGGAAAATAAGATGAGTCTCCGTCCGACTTGAAGTTGGATAGCAGTTGAAACAGTTCAATATTTTGTTCAAGGTTACAGGTTAGCGTTGGCAAAGCACTTTTGATGCTCGATAGCAATTTTATTAGGTGAGATCAGGTTGCGTGAAGGTTTATTTGCCCGCTTTTTTACTGCCATGGTTCGTGCGTCCCTCTTTAGAACTTTGAGATATCAATAGAGCAATCGATGGCTTAGCAAAAGAAATGGCTCCTGGCGACGTCAAAATTCCACCTGAGCTCATCAAATACCGCAAAACTGGTTTAATGCTGTCACTTTTCGATTGCTTCGTCAGGGAAGGCCGGATGTGAGAGAATCCTTTCATCGAGACCATCATACTACTCAGGAATAAAAGTGATCGGTGTGATTGCAACATATGTATGTCATAGAAAAATCTTTTGAATAACTTTGAATCTCAGCATGTCTTCAAAAGTAAATCTCGAACCTGGGCATTATCATCACCCAAAACGGCTTCTAGAACAGTGTCCAAACACCATTTTTCGGGTGAGGTTTTCTGTGAGGATCTGAAATCACGCATCCTGTATCATTGAACAAAATAACCCTTACCAAAGAAGAGGTGCTGGGAACTCTACTATCGTGGAATCCCAGAGAATCCCCTGGTTATGTTAAAATCACCCACAATATACTCAAGCATTGTGCCAAATTTCTATGCGGAACTCTTACTCAGTTATTCTGCGAATCGCTGTCCCAAAGTATCATACCGACGGAATGGAAATCCGGTATAATCTCCCCACTTTTCAGATCCCGCAAATTACAGGCCTGTTACCTTGTTGTCCACCGTATCCAAGATGCTCTGAAGCATCGGAGCAAATACCTTAAAAAATAAGCTTTTTTCGGGAAACCCCTGCCTCACTAACCTTCTCCTTACCCTTGACGATTGTACTCGAGCAGTAGATGTTCAGTATATCATCCATGTATGTTACCTCGATATGTCGGAAGCATTTAACCGTGTTAACCAGAGTATTGTCTTGCAGAAGCTAGAACGTTGTGGTATCACGCGCAGACTATTAGCCTGGTTACAAGATTACCTGACTGATCGACGTGTTCAAGTCTCTGTGGACGGTGCTTTCTCGAAGTTGGTAGCCGTGAACAGTGATGTGCCTCAGGGATCCGTCCTCGGACCAATCCTCTTCGCACTTTATGCCAATGACACACCTTCGCTCATCAAATCGTACTACTTGCGGAAGATATAAAATTGTAGTCGAGGATAAATAAGCCGGAAGACTGAGAACTGCTCCAGAATGATCTGGACAACATACAGCGTTGGTCCCTAACAAATCGTCTATTTTTCAATTTCCAAAAGTGTTACATGTTAAACTTTGGAAAATATGTGGAGTTCCAGTATTTTCTTGGAACACACAGCCTCTCTTGTACCATGGAACAAAAGGACTTGGGTGTGTTAATAAGCAACACCCTAGGGATGTCGACCCACCGCAAAAAATCACAGAAATTGTCACTCTTAGAGAGAATTTTCGGTAGGTTCTCAAAACAGACAATTCCCTGTATTATAAATACGTACATCAGACTAACGATGGAATATGCTGTTCAAGCATGGTCGCCATAGCTTAAAAAAGATGTTACGACTTGCAAAGAATTTACCATCGAGCTACCATACTTGTCACCGAATTCAGCCGGAAACCATACAACTAGCGAATGAAAACGCTAAATTTATTTGATTATCCGCGTCGTTGTCTCCGAGGGGATTTGATTCTGGTTTACAATATTTTGAATACCGAAAATCATCCTCTACAACGCTTATTGAATCTACGGAGCTCGCATAATACAAGAGTTCACAATTTAGTCTAACTGCCCCTCACTCGAGACTCAACTGCAGACGACATTTTTTGTCATGCGAGTTTGCTTTACTTGGAACAATCTGCCAGATTATGTTGTAATCTCACCAAATCAGCAAACTTTTAAGAGAAGCCTTGATGCCTTTTTGACCCTAAACCCGTGCGTCGAAGATAACTATACATCTTAACACCATGTATCTACAATTGTTATCCCACCAATCGAAAACAATTTCTGCCCTTTGGATGTTTAATTGATTATTGAACTGCTCAATAAGCAACCAAATCCCGTTTTTGCTTGTTATATGATTCGTTGCTCCCATATTATTTTGTCGTTTTTTGTAAAGCGATATGCTTTTTAGACCATTAAAATGGAATTGAATTGAGTTTCATGCTGCCATCCATGATCTTCGGTGAATAGTGAAACTAGATAGAGTTACTTTCACAAAGCTGTTTCGCATTGTGTTGCAACGCTTCTCAATTTTTGTATGTGTGCCGAAAATATAACGAATTTACATACACACGCGATGTGATGGCCAACTATTCAAACTGAATCGTTTGAGAGCGCAAACAATTTGCAGGTTTTTGATAAGCCGTGACCTCGTGTTTTCTAATGATACAAACATCATTGCTCACTTCCAATGAGTAGCTTCAGTCATTGATGGACTGAACACGCCAATACTTTTGTTTTAAAATCCTTGTGAACAATACTGTAGTTCCAAGTCAAGTGGCATTACTACTTTTGAAGATCTCAGCTCCACTTCAGCACTTATCAACACTCGCATTGAATGATGCGGATAACTTTTCGTTAGAGGGCGAGTTCAAGTAGCAGATTCGTATAGCAAGTATTTTATGGTTCCGTTTACATTCCTGTGTTGTCCAAACATCCACAGGCAACCATAAGATGTCCATGAAGAAGAAAAAATACTATTTATAGATAATGTATGCTAAATGTTTTACTGTATGGTTGTAAACATGAACCACCCACACACCAATCGAAAGAAGGCTGCAGAGAGAAAGAGTAACGTCAACATATCGTGAATAGACAGAGTTACAATTTCAAAAGTGTGCTCAGAAAGTGATCTACATAGTATTCTAACTCTAGCGAATCACCCAGGACAACGTTGATTGATTCATTGGTGTTTACATTGGTGAACTTGCGCTTGACGTCTTCTCCCGAAGTCATAGTGAATAGTCATCTGGAACGTTTAGAAGGAAGTTAATCTTGATACTCATCGCACCTGTCACGTTGAACAGAGATGATTGGTCAGAAACAATTGAAAACACCTTGTTACATGGACAGGTTTTTCGCAATGCTCACATCTCCACGACCAGTTACGGGTCTTTTGCGGGCAGTCAGATTAGGTTCAGTGAGTCATGATGCAATGGATAAGTGGTAAGCAAAGTTATAATTGAATGCTTATACTTACAATCTTGTCACGGTTAATTTGTTTTTCAGCCAGGACATGGTCGGACTGTTTAGCCCTATAAAACTTACGATCGTTACTCAAAGGAAGCACATATCGTTTTAACATCCAGTTCGTAATGTCAATGTTTTCTGTAAGACAATCTTCTGTATTGCCTATCGGTTTGACTGCTGCGGGAGAGTTGGTTCTGCCCGAATCAGTCGATTTAGTCATTCTAAATGCTTCGGAGCATGAAACCGTGTGATGAATTGAATTGAATTGAATTGAATAACCAACCCAAGAATGTAAGTGAGAACAAACGACGCTGACTCGAATTACAGTATGTATTGAATAATGTAGCTTTAACAACAAGAATTTAAATTACGGAATTATTGATCAGTATTGATTATTATTCAAACAATCATCACAAACCGTTATGCGCTTGTGAGGCGAGGTACATCCATGGTTGACATCGACTGAAGGAGGCCAACAACAATAAGTTAATCTTGTAAAACTTCAAAGGCATATGTCCTAGCTCCATTGGTCAGTCGTAACTATCAAAAATTCCGTTTAAACGTAGGATCGCTTAATAAAACGAGCACCATGATATCAACTCTAGAAAGCGCAACTCGTTGGTGAGTTTACTATTTTAGTACGCTTTTAATTTACGCGTACGGAGACCGAGTATGTGCATTTGAGTTAATGAGGATATCGTGATAATAATCCACCCACCTGGAAGCAATTGAACAAAGTTTCGGATAACAGTTGTGCCTTGGAACTGCTCAATAACGTGATCGCATAATTGACATGCCTAATCCTGCAAATAAAATCCTGTAGTTGCAAATAAAGAAACAGCCGCGGTTTGAGTATCATACACTCATTTGGTTCCAACTACCCGAACAGTTTTCGTGTGCGAAAGCATGCGACGAAATTAACGAAGACTACATTAAACTTTGTTGCTCAAGAGGTTCAAGGCTATCAATGTCAGCAAAACCAATGGGTAAACTCAAACGTCAATTAGAAAGTATGTATCGATAAAATGGTTAAAACATTTCCACATATCAATACACATCCTTGATGCTTCTTTATCAACACTGCCCGTTGGTCGAGTTTGTCGAAGTCTTTACATCTCGATACTTCTGTGTGTTTGTAGGAAATATTGTTTGAACTTGTACGCCACTGTTGAATAGGGCTTGTACCAACAACCTGTTAAATCATATATGCCCATACAAAAGCAGAAGGGTTAAAGTGACTCGTTGAAACATTTCATTCATTCAGTCCTCTCCGTGCCGGGTGGCACATGAGGCGAAGACAACTTCACGCCAGTGGTTCAGGTCTGTCACTGCTTCCGTTGCCGTCTGCACCGTGAATCCTTATGCATGTAGTTCGCGTTCCAACGTTCTGCGCCAAGTTTCCTTGGGCCGTCCCCTTTTCGTTTACCTTGTGGATGCCAGTGCATGGCTACCTTCGTATGCGAACTGGGATCCATCCTGCAGACATGACCGAACCACGGATCTGTTGTCTTCGTTTCCGCAGCAATGTAGGTTTTACGGGATAGGGTTGCTATCCCTAAGCCCAACCCACCTCCTTTCTCAGACGGGCTTGGGACCGTCCTTGGCGGAGTTCGTTGGAACATGCATTTCCATTACACAGTCACCCAATCTGTTTCGTGCTGTATAGAGTTCATTTCACACGACAATTAAGTCTCCATGCATGACAAGATCGAGCCAGGAGGCTGCATTTCCTGAGAACCAAACAAAGAGATAATTTACCTGGTAGGGAAGATAACACCTTGTATGCCAAGCTATTACACACGACGTATGAATTTTCTCATTAGTCTAGTGAGCTAGCACGATTGCTTACGGTACTATTACCAGCAAGCAATAATAACTTAGACCTGATATCCTCCACCATATCACTCATATACACGAAACAGTGCGTTGAGAAACTCCAAGATTCCACGGCAATCACGCTCATTTATGCAACATTTTCGTGATTCAAAAAAATCCGGGCTTTTCCTTGAGAAGATTGTGAATACCTTCATTGAAATCTTTCCAAATATCAATCTAGCACATGTATAGCATCTCCATCATCTAGTGCCCAGGTTCAATCATCTAAAGTACGACATTACTATCATTGTCTTCATAAATGATTGTCATTCTAGATAACTTTTATGCATTCGATCAGAATACCGCATTGGTAAGGTTTCACTTCCCTGGTCTGTCTATCTGAAGGGCTTGAACCTTTGTCTTAATGAGAAATCAACTGTGGTGATATTTTTCTCTGACGCAGGATAAGAGTCATATCCTGAACGTATCGTGAATGGACAAATTAAAAACAAATGCTGAAGTACTTTCAAATACTAGTGTACAGAGTATGTTCACCTTACAATGACAGAGCCACATAAACTTAGATTGCTGCGGGCGAGATATTCACTAACGAATTGGATTCCTTCGTCATTCTAAAAGCTACGGGTCATGGAAGCATCATGACTTACTTGACTTAATCCCTTGAGTTCCTGGAGGAACATAGGGCCTCGGCAACTTGTCTCCACTTTGGTCTGTCCATAGCAGCCAGTTTGATGTCGTTCCAGTTAAGTCCACACTTGCGGATTACCTCTTCACACGAGCGCTTCCAAGATAGCCTTGGGCGTCCGACCCGTCTCTTCCCGATTGGGTTCCATACCAGAGCCTGACACGTGATGTCATCATAAGGTTTCCGCAAGGTGTGCCCAACCCATCTCCACTTTCTTCTACTGATCTGCTGGGCGATCGGGTCCTCAGCAGCAATCTGCCACAGGTCTTGATTCCTTATCTTTTCTGGCTATTTTACGACAGTGATTTACATCCATGTTCGATATCGACCGAATGATTCAATTCAATTCAATTCAATTCAATGGTCTAAAAAGCATATAGCTTTACAAAAACCACAGAATAATATGGGAATTACGAATAACATAGGTGGTAAAAACGGGATTTGTTTGTTTACTGGGCAATTCAGGAATCAGGTAAAAATCAATGAGACAGAAACTTTTTTCAATCGGTTGGATGGCACATGTAAATCCATGGGGTCAAGATGTATAGTTTACTTCGATGTATGGGTTCAAAGTTCAAATCTGTAATGGTGTAGAATATATAGGTTCAATGTTTGGATTGGCCGACATGAAGTTGTCCAAGTTCGATTTGAATCCAAGTTGGGTGGATGTACAACAATACAGGGTTGGGAGTTCTATGTAAAACATACACGTACAGAATAAAAATACTTTTGACAGTTCAGTCTCGAGTCGGGTATAAGTACTGTGTAGCCATGGCTCAGGCTGGTTCGGGGTGGTATTAGTGTGAATAGTTTATTCAGGGGACGGTTGGTGGGTATGCAGTATATTAAAGATAAGAATCAAATCATCTCCAAGACGGCGGTAGCGAGAGTCGAAGAGATTGAGACTTGTATTACTATCTTCGTATTGTTTGTGGTTTAAACCGCAAACGAATTTGGTGGTCCGATGATATATTCTCTGCAAGAGGCTGATGTCCTTCTGTAGCCAGGGTGACCAAGCCTGAACCGCATACTTCATGGTTGACCTCGAATACGTACGTACAGCCCCAGGATGAGAGGGAATAGCAATACCTTATTCGTGATTCCAACTTGACGGAGCACGATTTAGATACTGACCACAACGTCGATTAAGATAATGCGGAAGTATTGAGACGCGGTATTAAACCGTATAGCGAACGCCTACACGTGGATGCGGTCGAAATTGCCAAAGCAGGTGGACTGACGGTCAATAAGGTGGATGGGGCAGAAATCTCCACAATCCGGCGCTCGGCACTGATGCGAAAGTAAATAGTTCTTATTCACCTTATACCTACTAGTATATTATATTTATTTCTTTTCATTCAAAAATAGCTTAACCTTAGCTCCGTTGTTAGGTACTTTTTGGATCTCGGACTGCAGTTTTAACCGACATTGACCGTGTTCACTTCTTCGCAAACACGGATCATGCCTTATTAACATTTTCCCGACATGAAACTATTAAAAATCTGCATTTGATGACGGAAGTTTTGTCCATACATATTTCTTAGCTTTAACTCTACTCCTTCTCGAATTTCGCAATGTGAGCGTCACTGGAAACCTGCTGGCTTGTTTCAAGAGTAATCTGTCTTAAAACATCCGATCTTTAATCAACTTCCATGTGTTTTCGATCTTAATTCTGGGTTGATTTGTTTCTGAATAGACTAATCTCACTTATGATGTATATTTTTGATTGACATAGACCGAAACAGGCCAACAAAAAGCCTTATCTCAATCCGTAGCGCTAGATCCGTAATTTGTACAAGATGAAAAATATTCGTACTTCAAAAGATCTATGGGACCTGAAATCTGGAATACTTTTAGGTAGGCCTAAATGTGAATACAAATATGTTTGCCAGGGCGTTAAGAAAGCTGTTGACGTCGACACTACGTATTGGGAATAACTTGCTCTTATCCCCTCACGTTGGAGGCGATGAGTAAAGCGAACTGAGGAAGAGCCTTTACGGCTCTTGGCTGCTGATTCGTCAAGTTTGACAAAAAGAGCCCAATGTCGCGTGGTCTGAAACGGAACCGACTAGCACGGAATCGCCGGATTTTATACTTTTTCTTCAAAAAGTGTCTAGCATTAGCTTCATTAGTCTTGTACTTTTACGCATGTGGACCTATTCACTGGTATAAGATTGACGTGGATACACACTAGTAGTCAAATCGGCCACTGAGCCTGGTCATTCTCACAAGACGTGACACACCGTAGGGGTACTAGAGGCGGTTTAGCTGTAAGGTCAAATCAGTGGTGGGAGGTTGACTGCTACTTAATCATGTTCCCTGTCCTGACTATCACCCTTGGTCAGAAGTGAAACACTACCCAAAACCTGGTCTAACCGATGGCACGCAAATTTCTTTGCATTATGCATACATAATCGGTCCCAAACACATTCCAATCGATACGTAAACTTCGAGCAATTTTGATCCTATGAATTACTTCTATTTATCCGAAAACATTTTGAACTGCCGAAAGATTCAATAAGATGAATCAGCACATTCGAGATGATCCTGAACTTTTGTCAAATGTTCGAATTAATTGAGGTTGTAATCATTCTTATTCGCAGAGTGATGTGTTACATTTCAATTGTACATTGCTATTCTAGCATTAAATTATTGAAAAATCTCAAAATGAGAGCGCTAGCATAGAACGGGAAAACGATTTATGCACTACATTTGGTGTGAGAACCCTTTTGAAACATTCAAGGTTAACCGATTCGAAATATTCAGAATATGTTTTCTGAGCCATCCTATCTATGAAGACACTTTACATCAAGGTATTCGGTTCTGTGTATTTCGTTATATCACGAATTTGCCAGCATACCGAAGAATTGATAGACTTAATCAAACGATATATACTCTCCTCACTCAGAAGGTCACTTTGATCACTTCCTAGCTGAAGTACAAAGTGTAATGTGTTCATTTACTGAGCAATTATCACAACGTGATCTCTCAACGGGTGACTATCAAGTACTGCATTCTGTTGTGAAGATTGGTGAACAAATTGTTACAATCTATCAGATTCTATGGTTTTTGAATGGTGCCCATGAATAAAATGCACAATATATGAGTTGTTGATCCTTGGTCAGTATGAACAGAAGGATTTCAAGGCTCACTGAACCTGATCTTACTGTCTTCACCCACAGCCAGAAATGTGAGTACCACAATACATTGATTTCAACTCCATTTACTACCAATACCACGACCTTGCAATACCAATCCCATCTCACACAAGTATAATCCCCTCCACGTTAGAACTCAAAAGTAAACATTCTGAATTTCGCGAGTTTTCTTCAACAATCGTGTTCATCTTCCCATTTTAGTTCGACAATCGAACAGTGAAAGCAACGCAGACAATGTTGAAAGACGGTGCATTCAATTCCCAACGAACCTTCACGTCAACCTGGAAGGAAGTGGATTGAAAATTATCTGTTAGGAACGGATGAGATTCATTATGAGAGCACTGGAGTCTGCTCTCACGACAAGATGAAAAATGGTGTATACTCAGTAGTGGAGTGGGTAGCCTAAAGTAGACTGCGTTCATTTATATGGTTACGCTTATTTATATACGGAATAACTATTCAAGTTGCGCTTGTATGCCACGGTTGGGTAAGGTCGGTACGACCAACCTGTTCAATCACATGAGGCCACACTCATGTAGACTGGGTTTGAATCCATGACCATGAACAAAAAAGCTCATTTGCATGCAGCTCCATCACACACACCCCACGACCGGTTTCGTGCTGTTTGCACTCATCAGGTAGGGACAGTAGGGTCAGGATCTGCATCCGATTGAAACGGTGGAAGAATGATAAACAAGTTTTGCTTGTTTGCCACTGTTTGATAAGTTTAATACGACCAACCTGTTCAATCACATGTGCCCACACACATGACCATTGAAGAAATTTCTCATTTGCATGCATTTCAATCGCACACCCCATCGTACTAACCTTACCCTACAGTAGCATACAAGCGCCATTCTTTCACTGTTTTTAGCGCATACGTATCCAGATCCTACTGTCCCTAACTGATGAGTGCAAACAGCACGAAACCGGTCGTGGGGTGTGTGTGTGTGATGGAGATGCATATAAATGAGTATTTTGAATAGATATTCAGATTTAGAAATTTTATATAATTAGGCCGAAGCAAAGCTAATGATGATAGGACATTTCACGGAACCCAAAACACTTCATTATTTTATACACGCAGAAAATGACAGTCGATCACGTAGCCCCGAAAATTGCAAGAAAATGAAGAGACAAGGTTTCTTATACAGAATATTGGGTGCTTTAGTACAGTTTCTTATGTTCAACATTTTTAAAGCAGTATGGAGTAATTTGATGACGTATGCTTAGGAAAAGCTTCAAATACTCCAGAGTATTTGGAGAGTTCGTTCATTATTTTTTGCGATTACTCATGAGTACCAAGTCCTTCGAAATATTCACAAAGTTTATCACAACGGACGCTCGCGAGTTTCGCTCATATTTGAGCTCATCAGCAGTGCACATCCTGTCTCAGATCTGATTTGAACCCAGGATCTTCACCATTGTAGTCTCATGCCTTACGGCCTGAACTACCGTCCACCGTTTGACCGATCGCGATTAAGCCTTCATGAATGTTTCTCCAGACTGGCACATTTGAGTAGTGTCATATGCCCGATCCGTCGAGAAAGAGCCAGCAACATCTGTTGTGGTCTTCCAACCGATCTGATCTCCTTGTCAGGTCTTCCCATCAGATACCGTGTAAGCTAACACCGAAAAAATCTGACCGGCATTGTTGTTCAAGAATGTATGAAGATTTTGTTCATTATGTTTTGCGACTAGTCATCAGTACGAAGTCCTTCGAAATACTCACAAATTTTATTACAACGGTCCTCATTGGAAGCACTGGACACGAGTTTCGCTCTTATTTGAGCACATCAGCAATGCATATCATGTCTCGGCTCGGAATATATTTTTCGGAGAGGATTGGATGAAAGAAATCAAATATTTGTTTTTAAATAGAAACAGCTTCCATGTGACCAACGAACAATCAACCAACCGAAGTAACTAAGAGAATGCCTGAAGACTTTGGTTCGTGAAAATGAATGATAACATCACACGGAACCAAGCTGATGTTGGTTCAAACCCTGCTCGATCGAATGAACCGTGCTCAATCTTGAGCAGATATCGCAATGTCTCCTCTTTCCATATTATCTATCGAATTCAAACTTTTGAGTTCGTATTTCATTGTATACAACCGAAGCTTAGTTTGTAGCATTCCTTCAAACAAAATAATCGAAAGAATTCATTAAAATCGATATTTAAAATTGTATCAAAAAGTACATTTATACTTAAATTTAGTGAATAACGATTATGTGGGTAAAGAAAAGCGGAAATTAGGCTCACGATAGCGGTTTCCGATGATTCTGAATTGATTTCACATTATGATACGTGTAAGTGTGGACTTGAAAACAAAGACAGCTTTTTGTGAAATGGTGCTCACATCCAACAGCACTTACACTCCACCACCGGTTTCTGATTTTTTGTCGTCATCGGATGGAGACAGTCGGGATTAGGTTTAGTGAGCTTTGGAACAATAGAACATTATATTTCAATTCCACTGTTTATCAGACTGGCAAACCCAAAGTTTGGATGACTGATCTACAAATTGTGACCTGGGTCAACCGCTAATATCAATAAAAATGATCAGTTTAAGAATGCTCACATTTTGTGCCTCACACACCACAAACGTCTTAAAATACTTTCCTAAGTTTGTGTGTGGGTGAGCTGTGAACCCAACGTGTTTGAAGTTATCAAAGAGTAAGATTGGATTCCGCCAGCCTTCCAACAGTAGAATAGTGATAAACAAGGCTCGAATTTGAGTCCACTGATAAATAAGTTTCGTACAACAAACAAAATGAGTCAAATACAAAAGCAAATATGATTCCGAACGAGCGCTTAATGGTAGCTTTGGTTTGGTCAGATTTCTTATGACTGGTCATGTTGGGTGAGGCGTCATCACCCATGACACGTGCGACCTTGTTAATGTCCTTATCCGAAAAATGCGGATGCATGCCGTGACACGTGCTAACCGTACGCTTCAATGTCCTTATCGTTTACTTCGCATACCCCCGGTTGTGTTCTCTATATAAACACGGGCCCTGTCCAGCTCTAGGACCTGCGAACCTGTGTCATGAGTCTCGGCTTGGTCATTTCATAACCATCCTGTGTTGTTCTGTTCTCTGTCTCGGTGGGCTTGGTCTCTCGTGTCATCTAGTTGATCACCTGGCACAACTGTCTCTCAAGCCTACACTACATAGCAGGTCCAGGCTTACCTAGCGCAATACTTTTACTTTGAACTAGCGCGGTTTTTTTTACTTCAAATTCAATATTTTTGCAATTTCACATGCATCATTATTGACTCGAGTCATTGAATTAATCTTTTTTCGGACATTTTGGCAGTATAAAATATTAGTTATTATACTGATGAATATGAATTGAAATAGCACGAAACATACTTAATGGCATGGTGAACACATTTGGTACCTTGGAGACTTTCAAACAGAATAAATATAAACAACGTTATACTTGAATGCTACTGTTACATAGGGTTCGTACAACGAACCACGATGCTCAAACACAGAATCACAAAGTGATTCTTGGTCAAGCACTCAAGGCGCTTATGGATGACCAAAGTTATGTGTTGCTCACATCCCCATCCATTATACTCCACTACCAGTTTCTGGCTGTATGCCGTCGTCAGGTGGAGACAGAAAGATCAGGTTCAGTGAGCCTTGAAAGAGTGGTAAAGTGGTAAATGAAGGTATACTTGTATGCCACTGTTACGTAGGGTTCGTACGACGAACCAAGATGTTCAGACACAGAATCACATAGTGATTCCTGGTCAAGCACTCAAGGCGCTTATGGATGGCAAAAGTAATGTGTTGCTCACAACCCCATCCTTTATACTCCACTACCAGTTTCTGGCTGTATGCCGTCGTCAGGTGGAGACAGAAAGATCAGGTTCAGTGAGCCTTGAAAGAATGGTAAAGTGGTAAATGAAGGTATACTTGTATGCCACTGTTACATAGGGTTCGTACAACGAACCACGATGTTCAGACACAGAATCACATAGTGATTCGTGGTCAAGCACTCAAGGCGCTTATGGATGACCAAAGTAATGTGTTGCTCACATACCCCGCACTTACAGAGTAAATATAAATTTGCGCTAACTTTATTACTAAGGTTTATGTCATGTTGTGGAGTTGCGGAGTGCATTAGCAATGAGTTCTATTCATAAGCTTTTGGAGGATATGCCGAACACCAGCCTTGGCACATTACAACAACAGGAGTCGCCGAAAATACCGACGACGACAATTTCGAACTCTGAATATTTCGGGTTTCGGGAGGAGTTTATTCGAGCGAAAACATCTTCGGAAGCATGACAACATGTACATTGTCAGCCGCAATCGATCGATATGAATTTTATCAATGGCAACAAGCGAACCCTGCGTGGCGAGGGCACAAAATCGATTGACCAATCAGATCGAAGTGACCACGGAGGAGCAGTGATGTGTGGTTGTTAGATAGGCGTGTGATTGGTTATTGGTGTTGTGTGTAATAGACCAATCGGTTTTCTCTTGCGTTGTTGGCTTCGTGTGTGAACACGATTGGCGTTGGACAAGTTGACCTCACGGATGAAGAGAGACAAAATCGATTTGAGGGCGTGCGACGCGGGGGGGGACGGTAAAGTGGTTAATTTTAGACCGATGACCCAAATGTTGGGATAAGAGGCCGGATGATCACCAGCTGCCATTTCCGCTACAATATGCCATCAGTAATTTAATTGATGTATTATCATAAAACACGTTTTAGCGAGGTGGTTATCCTCTAACAGAGCATTAAACTTAGGTTTTGCGACTACTCATGAGTACCAAGTCCTTTGAAATATTCACAAAGTTTATCACAACGGTCCACAGTGGAAGTACTGGACTTGAGATTCGCTCTTATTTGAACTCATAAGCAGTGCATATCTTGGGTCTGATTCGAACCCAGGACCATCACCATTGTAGTCTCACGCTTTACGGCCTGAGCTAGTGTCCACCGTTTGATCGATCGCAATTAAGACTTCATGAATGTTTTTCCAGACTGGCACATTTGAGTAGCGTCATAATAAGCTCTAATTAGAAACCATGAAGCCTGCAGAAGGTAAAATCCACTTCTCCTGGAAACCCGATGCGCCACTCAGGAAGGAGAATTTTTCACTGAAACTGGAATTGCTTATTGCTTCATGAATGTATATTGTGGTCAGTATCAGAATATCTGGATAGTTCATACTTATAACCAAACACTGAGTTACTTGATTTCGTTTAAGAATCTTATTCCGTTCCGTGTCAATTATTTTAAATTATGATTACTCGCTGTGTGTTGAGTTTACTTTTACCGTACGCGGTGAATTCACCGAACAAAATATTTTTCAATTAAAAAGCTGGTTTATGGCCGAGAATAGCCCAACCGAAAATCAGTGGAACACTTCGAGGAAGAATTTTGGTAAGGTTGACCCGTAACATCCTAGAAGAATTCGGCGAGTAAAGAAGAGGTCAAAGCGTCTACGTCGATACTCCAGTGGATATAGAAACAATTTGTCAAGACGATCCTCGTAAATGATCAAATGGAGGCTTTAACTCGCTGAACTTTCTTGAGGATCGCGTTCTCTCCTTTTGATAATAGATATAACCCCAGCAGATCCTATTCAAGAAGCGGCCTGATATGTGAACCACAGATTATCTTGAATGTATCAAGAGTAAGGATGGAAAAAATTCGCTCAACTTCCTACAATATCCCATTAGAGGCGAGTGCATTTCGGGAGGATTCCGCGCTGGTCTTTATTAAGTCTGACACAAGAAACCTCAGATCTCGCTCGCATTGTACAAATTTTAGGGGCCTGTGTTACACTTATGGGCTGACTTGATAAACTTTGTAAATGGTTCGACGGATCTGGTTCTCGTCTCAAGTTGCTTCAGCTGGATGATGTATACGCAATGTGATTTCATCCACCTGGCAATTTTCGAAGGTACCCTTTTTGCAATTGAATGGGGTGGGAATTGGGCACGGGTATGCAATCGTGCAGTACTTTGTGCTGTGAGGCTAACACCATGCTAAATTGATTGTCCAGAGGTAGTGAGCTGCATGATGAAACAGGCTGGAGTCTCACTACCATTTCCTGTTCTTTTTACTTCCTAATATCTGTCTATACCTGGACAACCTGACAGTATCTTAGCCCACGTGCAGTCTTTGACTGTGCGGCACGTTGCCTGGATCAGGCTTGTGCTTTCATACCATACCAGGGTGGGAATTTAGGCTAGGCATATTTCACTAAGTGTATGACCATGTGGAAAGTCTGGCTAAAACTCGAATGTCATATCCACGGTTTCACTGCAATTACCAGTGATGATGATTGACCAGGTATAAAGGGAATCTTTTATTAGAAATTGATCCCCAGTTGCTTCGTTTATTAATGCAAAGCATTTGATATTTGCTTATTCCAGCTTCACACCTTTCGAAATCTCTTGTGCTGTTTGATCGGATTAGTTCAACCTACGTTAAGACTGGTGTATGCCGATGCATGGAAAATCCTCACAAAGTACAAAGGAATATTGATTGTTTTCTATACTCAGATTCAATACCCCCAGTATAACAATATGCACGTTACAGAACTCAAGTGAACTCTTCACAATGCTATTCAAGCATGGTCACCATGGTTACAGAAGGACATGACCTCGCTGCAACGCTTACAAAACTGGTGACTGGGCTATATAACAGGCCATACGAGGAGATGATTGCAACTCTAAATCTCTTTGACTTTTCGTACCGTCGTCTCAGGGGTGACGAGGTCCTGCTGTTCAACATTCTGCATACAGTGGGTCACCCACTTGAACACCTGTTTCATCGGCAACAAGCACGTGGTAGCAGATCGCAGGGCTACAAGTTAATTATTCCACACTCCAGATCAAACGGTCGAAGGTTTTCCTTTGCTGTCCGAGTTTGTTTTATATGGAAATCTCTGCCCCCACATATCATTTGTGCATCAAGCCTCAACTTGTTCAAGGCTGAACTTGACAATTATATATTGACTAAATCCAACCTCGCACCTGAATACACGTGCTGACTTTCCGTGTGTATAAAACATTTGTGTTGTTTTTATGAATTCCATATATTTATAATCTGTGGTTACTGTAAAGTATTTGATTTTTGGACCATTAAATTACTTTGAATTACTTTGAATTACTTTGAACTTGATATATCTCACAGCAATCGATGCAGGAACATTTGTATGTCGATAATCAGCCTGACATATAAAGTAAATGGTTCCTACTAAGAGACGTTTAAGTAAACTCACCGATGGGTATTCCGTTTTGATCGGGATGGCATACGAATAGAGATATTGAACATCGGGCACCATTGGACATTCTGGGGAAACACGAGAGCATATACTGGGTTCTTCCAGTATATACGGTATGCTGGATTGGTTGAACGTCGCGTGGACGGAAACCGTACCGTTGTCAATTTTTTCATCTAGTCGAAATAAACAAGATGTGTAACGGTGAATCAGTAGTATGGGTAAATCGGTAGCACTATTCCTTTCGAAATATTTACAAAGCGGATCACGCCGGTTCAAATTGAAAGCGCATGAATCGAGTTATTTCGCTGTTCGTCTGTGGTCGACATTCACCGAAAGAGGCCAACAACAAAACTTTAAATTCTGAGTCAACACCCCACCACTGATTTGACCTTACGGCTTAACAGCCTATAGTACGCCTACAGTGTGTCACGTCTCGCGGGAATGACCCAGAAACTGCTCTAACCGATTGCACTCAAATTTCTTTGCATGTGGTATTTCCTTTTGAAGTGTGGTATTTCCAAACATGCAACTATAACCTCGGAAGTTGCTAGAAGTTCGAAGTTGAAATAAGTTCTTTCGGGGTGGTAAACACTAGTAAGAACTATGTATGTGAGGATAAGTTTGCCTCGAATTCTCTTTTGTGAAAGTGTCCTCAGATCTCGGCCTCTGTGTCGCTCTACGTCTGACATATTTTCCAAACCATAAACAAGCTTGGAAGCTCTATGATAACAGTGGTCCAGAAGTGATATATTTCAATTCAATTCAATTTAATGTTCTAAAAAGCACGTAGCTTTACAAAAACCACAGAATAATATGCGAATTACAAATAACATAGGTAGTAAAAACGGGATTTGTTTGTCTACTGATCAGTTCAGGAATCACGTAAAAATACATAGGGCAGAAATTGTTTTCAACCGGTTGGATGAGGTAAATATGCATAGTTTACTTCGATGCATGGGTTCAAAGCTTTATGATGCAGAATATATGGGTTCAATGTTTGGATTGGTCGACATGTAGTTGTCCAAGTTCGATTTGAATATATCCAAGTTGGGTGAATGTGCAACAATACAGGGTACGGAGTTCCAAGTAAAACATACACGTACAGAATAAAATACCGTCGACAGTTCAGCATCAAGTCGGGAATAAGTACTGTACAGTTATGACTCCAGCTAGTTCGTGGTGGTAGTCGTGTGAATAGATGATTCAGGGGATGGTTTTGGGTATGCAGTATATTGAACATAAGAATCAAGTCGCCTCTAATACGGCGGTGTCCAGGCTTGGCCAGCATAGTTTAGAATCGGGTGTTCATCATGAGAGGAAAATAGCCCATGGAAAAACTTTCAAATATCCGCCGTGACAAAGAGGTGCGTTTGTACACCGATTCGCATTGCAAACCATTTCCCCAAATTGACTTGGAGTAAATTTTCCCCAAATCCACTTTCAACTTGAACGAAGGACGATCAGTTGGTTGCATTAGTACTCTGCAACAGGGACGATCCCTTTCGGGCTAATTCAACTCAGAAATTAAGCGTTGAAGCCAAGCACTCTGTTTACTTTATTCATTGGATCCGTATATGATTATTAGGGTAGTAAATGCGATACCGGCGGATATATAATGTGGATACGATTTCAGAAGGTTGAAGTCAACTGATGACATTCTTCTTCGTTCCCCACTTAGAAAAGGAGTGGTTCAGGTGTCCTCTCTATCCCCATTTAGCTGTGGCAACACAACTATCCTCAAGTCTTACTTGCTCCAAACGGCCTAGTTAATCGATGTAGCGTCGACAAAACCCGCTCTTCAAAATTCCGCCTTATCTACGTTAGACGAAATTGTGATATGGTCAGAAAATGGAGTTGAATTTTTATAAATTAATCTGTTTAGTGACCAATGCGGTGATTTCGGCAATAATATTTTGTCTTGGTGTACAAATGATGTTAGACAGAATCTTTTTGAGTATCTATATGCCATCATTTCTGATAATAGAAATCGGACTTTAACTCATCGTACCACATCGTACCACACACAGAGTTTTCCTAATACTTCTTTTTCTTTTGTTCTCATGGCAGTCAATCTAAGGGCGGTTTCCAATTTAAACGTCTAGTTTATTTCACCATATTTATTGTAATGTTCACCGGCTATTTCTTCGATTTGTTTAAACGATTTTGCAATTATTAAATAGGAATAAAAATAATCGATTGGAATATGTATGGCGTGGATACGCACTATTGCTGAAAATTCGTGTACACGAATAAAGTCATTCTCTTCTTCTTCTTCTTCACTAGGAGGAAAATCGACCACTGATCCTGGTCACTCACACGAGACGTGACACACTATAGACGTACTATAGGCTGTTTAGTGATAAGGTCAAATTTGTGGTGATGGGTTGACTACTACTTAATCATGTTCCCTGTCCTGACTATCACCCTTGGTCTGACGAAGCTTCTGTGTCAGAAGTGAAATGTTACCCAAAACTGCTCTAACCGATTGCACTCGAATTTCTTTGCATTAGAAATGATAATAATTTCACATAGTGGTTTTATTTTATATGAATTGTTTACCGCTTTTGTGAATGATTTACCAACCACTGAACAAAGAGCTAGCAAAATATCGATCTTTATCGATTTTCAGTCCACGTCCTTGTCACCTCTATGTCGAAGGTCATTCATTCGGATTGTAACAGTGAGGGTGATGTTGGACAACATTGGTAAAATGTTTCGTATTATTATTGCTATTATTTAGGTCTTAATATATAATCGGTGAATGGCATTTTCAGTATTTTCGAAACAAAGCATTTCTTGCTCCGGCATTATGAAATTAGAACCTCGTACGTCAAATTACCGTTCTCCAAAGTATGCTTCGCGTTCTGTGAACGCATCGAAACGCATCATATTCAACCGTCCTATTGTTTGTTCTTTGATATATTTGACTCCAGCGTTAAGATACAGACTATCATTGATCATTCTCTATTTTGTTCAACTGCTAAGCTCTTCAGTCACTCGAAATCATTGCACGAATCTCTTTCGTTATGAGAGGGTTAGGCATCCAAAGCTCGCGTTTGGGAAGGGTAAATTCTCGATGGGCATTCACACGGTGTGGTACAGAAACGATTCATACTTGAATGTTGCATGCTAACAAAGTGTCAAATTCTCCGAAAACACCAATTTACCAACGGTGGAACACATTGGGTGTTCGGTAAGTTGGTATTTCTTCATCAATTAGATGACATCACTTCGAAATCCGTGATCGTTCTATATGAAATCTGCCCACTACATTTTCCACTAGATTTTCTCAATTGACTCCTTGTTTCTGGTGAACTTTAGAACATTAACGAGGCTACTTAATTCGACTCGGTTTTCTATTAAGCTCGCCATTCGCTAATACGCAGGACTCTGATTTATTTTAACGTCTTCTGAACATCAGCACCAAAATATTTTGCATATATTTCATTCTGTTTAAGAAGTTGCGCTTGTATGTCACTGTTGGATAAGGTTGGTTTGACTAACCGGTTCAATCAAATGTGCCCAAACACAAGTACATTGGGTTTTGACCTATGATCATGAAAAAACACTCATTGGCGCATAATTCTTTCACGCACACCCCACGACCGGTTTCGTGCTGTTTGTACTTATCAGGAAGGTGTGTGATGGAAATGCATGCTAATTAGCATTTTTGTTCATGATCAGGAGTTTAAACACTATCATCATTATGCTCAATATACTGCATACCCCCAACCATCCCCTGAATCAATTATTCACACGACTACCACCACGAACAAGCCGGAGTCATAACTATACATTAATTATTCCCGACTCGAGGCTGAACTGCCGAAGGTATTTTTTATTCTGTACGTGTATTTATTTAGCTGCAACTCCCTACCCCGTAACGTTGCACATTCACACAACTTGGATATATTCAAATCGAACTTGGACAACTTCATGTCGACCAATCCAACCATTCTGCATCATAAAAGCTATGAATTAATGCATCGAAGTAAACTATACATATTTATCCCATCCAACCGGTTGAAAACAATTTCTGCCCTATGTATTTTTACGTGATTCATGAACTGATCAGTAGACAAACAAATCCCATTTTTACTACCTATGTTATTTGTAATTCACATATTATTCTGTGGTTTTTGTAAATGCATGTACTTTTTAGACCATTGAATTGAATTAAATTGAATTGAATCATGGGTATATGTGATTGAACACGTTGGTAATACCAACAGTGGCATAAAAGCGTAACTTCCCCCCATTTTCCACTGTTTCAAGCCTACGCGGATCCTGATCCTACTGTCCCTACCGGATGAATGCAAACATCACGAAACTGGTCGTGGGGTGTGTGAAAGATTAAAATGCGTGCAAATGAGCTTTTCTGTTCCTTCCGCTTACTTTCTAACGACGTTTAAGTAAGAATTATCTTTGTTCCGGTTTCGGAAGTTTTAACCGGTCCAACGCTATTCCTTAGGCGCAAATGGGGTGTCGTTGGACTCTAACCCACCGGGTTCTTAGTCAACTTATCTATAGTGAACTTTTCAGGTATTTCTTTACAAACGCACAAACCTTGAGATGATCGTTACTGACAACTTCAAGTTTTAGGCAAAATGGTGGGTGCAATAAATCTGTAACTCCGCCAAGGACGGTCCCAAGCCCGTCTGAGAAAGGAGGAGGGTTGGGCTTAGGGCTAGCAACCCTATCCCGTGAAACCTACATTGCTACGGAAACGATGACAACAGATCCGTGGTTCGGTCATGTCTGCAGGATGGATCTTAGTTCGCATACGAAGGTAGCCATGTACTGGCATCTGCAAGGTAAACGAAAAAGGGGACGGCCCAAGGAAACTTAGCGCAGAACGTTGGAACGCGAACTACATGCACAAGGATTCACGGTGCAGACGGCAATGAAAGCAGCGACAGACCGGAACCACTGGCGTGAAGTTGTCTTCGCCTCATGTGCCACACGGCACGGAGAGGACTGAATGAATGAATGAATGA
>JACCGJ010007062.1:0-11238 GCA_013407085.1 Atriophallophorus winterbourni | reverse complement strand
TATGTCAGGAAGCGTGGCCTGCATATTTGTTAGTTTAAGGCAAATTGGTTTTCAATGTAGACAAAACGTAACAGCGAAATCTTGGAAATAAAAGCAGATTAATCTCAAAGGACCTTTTCGAAAAAAACAAAACTCAAGGTCACCTCGGCAATTTATGACTATACGTTTGCAGTGAGCTTGTTTCATATTTACCAAGGAAGTGGGTAGATGTTAATAGATTAGGCACTATTTAAGTTAACATGAAGCTACATACCATTTGGATCGCTGGGAGAATCGTTAATCTCGTTATGCATTCAACGACAGAAGACCTTGTTTAGAAAAAAATATGATGACTCGGTAAGAGCAGATTGTTGGTAACATTTTTTTCTGATACACAAGTGTCGTCAGGCGAAGGGTGCTAGTACGAACAGGGTTAACGTTTAAATTCCTTTTACCTGACCAATCCTGAGTAAGCTAAGATAGACATTTCAGAAGGAGGTCAATTGATACCCCCACTGAGCAATTGTTTTGCCTGCGTAATCCGAGTTCTTGAACTTTAATCGTTATCCGTTATAGATCCGAGAGTCATTTTGTGTGAATATCAGCCCCATCCATCTTGTTCACCTCATTCGCACCAGCCTTTATACGTTAACCTCCCCAGCCTAAATGCTTCTCCTATAAAGGTTTCCCACCCCGCCTTATCACTTCCACGTTATCAAGATTCACACTGTGATCTGTCTCTAGAATTTTGATCAGGTTTCTGTGTCAGAATTAAAACTTTACCAAAAAACTGCTCTAACCGATACATTCATTACAAACTTTCTTCTCATGTCTATGGCTTTCCTTTCGGTTTGTAATGTATTCACCTATCTCTTGTTTGATTACTCGGCTACCAGCCTTCATAGGGATTGGGAATTAGAATGAAATTTTACACGATTTATACAATTTCACCAAATTCTGCGGTAGTTATTGTTCGGACAACTGTTGATATCGATTTACGGTAATTGGATATACGTATTTTATGATGTTGACACTTGACTGGCTGTAAAACGAGTCCTGCGAGGATCAGATACCAGACGCCGCCTGACAAGTGCACTCTGATGGTGACTGAAGGTACCGACAGGAGCTACTGAGCAATCGACTGCTTGTTTGAGGTGGTAACTAGAGTTACCGTCAGTAGACAAAGGGTTAAAACCCAAACTACGATTGAGAATAAGGCTTGATATCAGTTCCCTTAAAAATGTGCAACTGTGATCCGATGGGAAATTGGGAAATCCAGTTTAAAACGCTCACGTTTTGTTACAAAGTCACATCGGCCAATTGGGATATCATTGGAAAAATCGTTGCGTGATTATTGAATCCGTCAGCCTCTGTCTTCCAAGTTTCTAAATCCAAGCAGGACCAATAACCACGTCTTCCAAAGTTGCCTACTTCTGGGAAATGAAAGAATGAAGCGAAAATGGTCAATCGTATGCACTACATTTTTGCGATTAATTAACGCACATAGCAAGATGTTTAACAAACAAATAAATAGATTGTGTGGGGTAATAACAATACACAGTTCCATCTTCAATTATGAAATTGCATTCTCATGGTCTGCCAGAGATATCGCGGTACAGCACGGTTTCGAACGTCGCTGTGCAATGTTACTCGGGACAGCTGTACATTAGGGTAATCGAAAACCAGGGAAAATATCATTTAAAAGTCAGTGGAAATTCAACAAGTGATGCAGCAAGTTGTAGAACTAACTCGACTCGGATCTGCATGAAATGGGTTGCCAAAATCTTTCGCATTTCTGTCTTATTTCACGTGAATGTGCCGACTATTCCGACCACTTATAAGACGAATTTAGTTATTAATTCAAATTAGGTGTATAGTAGAACTGCGCACAAATAAGTTTCAATTCTATGGGTTTCACACCATCCAGATGTGTATGTGTGGACATATGTGATTGCAGTTGATGATCGTACCAGCGGCTTACAAGCTCAACTTGTTTACCATTCTTCCACCGATTCAAGCGCATGCGGATTCGATAGTACTGTCCTACCGGATGAATGCAAACAGCGCAAAACCTGTGGTGGAGTGTATGTGATGCAAATGCATGTGAACACATATTAATATAAAACATTACTTACATTCGTTGAACAGCAAAAATACTCCAAGCTCAAACCTGTATTACAGATTGTTAAAGACCGGTTGACCGAACTGCACGAGAACTGGGATCAAGTAAACGTGCTCATTCATTCAACCCGAGAGCAACTCGAATCACGATTATCGGAAAACATGCGAGCGGAATCCAGAGTCTCGGCGGACGGGCAATCGGTTTCCAGCATGGAAGCCACCACCCCTACACCCAACTCACCGGTACCTAGCCCGGGTGGCATTCAGACGACGACGATGACGATGATGGTGGAAGAGAATGGCATCATGGAGGCCAGCTCCAGTGCAGAAAGAGGAGTGTGTGTGGACTTGGCAGCGTTGGAACAGTGGATGACCGCCGCGAAACAGAGGATTGATGGATTCTCAGTCATTGAAACACAATCACAATTCGAAGCAATGAAGGATTATATAAAAGTTAGTGTTGTCGCGATCTTGGTAGTTATTTGTTCGTAGATGTTTGATATTCGAAACATTTTGAGTAAATGTGACGTATCCCGGAGCAAACCTTTCCCCGTGAAGATTTTCAGTAGCTATTCAGCAACGTATTGCTTGCGTTTAGGTTTTATGTGTAAAAGATAAAACCTATGCATTTTGCGTTAACTGCACTCCCGCTGCTAATGTTTTTTACACAAACATGGCTATATTTTAACAATTTGCCCAAATTTGTATGCTATCTTTCGGAAGTTCAAAAGACAGAGAAACCGTTAAGCGAGGCTTTGACTGTATATTTTCAGCTACACTGGTAGCTGGTGCTTAGCTTCTGTTTCGTTAGCGTTGAACGTCATAAATGATAAGACTTCACCCACTGGAAATGGTGATGGGTTCTAGCAGTTAGTTTCCTAACAATTGTTGTTACTAAAGTGATGTGTTGGTCAAATCCCCCGAAATTACACTCATCTACCGGTTTCTGTCTGTTTGACGTCATTAGGTGGAGACAGTAAGATTAGGTTCAGTGAGCCTTGAAACAGTGGATTAAAGGTAAACAAGGTTATACTTGTATGCCAACTGTTATATAGGGTTCGTACAACGAACCACGATGTTCAGACACAGAATCACAAAGTGATTCGTGGTCAAGCACTCAAGGCGCTTATGGATGACCAAAGTGATGTGTTGCTCACATACCCGAAATTACACTCCTCTACCGGTTTCTGGCTGTTTGCCGTTATCAGGTGGAGACAGTAAGATTAGGTTCAGTGAGCCTTGAAACAGTGGATAAATGGTAAACAAGGTTATACTTGAATGCTACTGATGCATTGGGTTCGTACAACGAACCACGATGTTCAAACACAGAATCACATAGTGATTCGTGGTCAAGCGCTCGAGGCGCTTATGGATGACCAAAGTGATGTGTTGCTCACATACCCGAAATTACACTCCACTACCGATATCTGGCTGTTTGCCGTCATCAGATGGTGTAAATGCGGATTTTTTGTCAATTCTCTTTTGAACATTTGGCATGGGGGAGAGGTGCGTTATTCAGATTTACAGAGATGCATAACCTGTTTGAATTCGATCACGGAATTGATCTACTGAAAATCCAAAGTCATATCGCGTTGAGCTGCTATTGTTCCTTCATCTAACTTACATTTCACTAATTAATATACGTCTTAAGGTGTAATTCGATTATATTTGATTCGAGGGAAATTCCATCAAAAGCGTTGGTACATTAGAGTTAAGATATCCTAGTGAAAATTGTTTGGATGCAAAATCAATTATCTAGCTTCAGATACCTTTAAAAATCTATCCTTCGAAATATTCCAAAGGCTTTGGAATTCGGTCAGATAAAAAACACAATTGACTCGAAATACCTTTCAGCTGAAGCCCGTCACTAGTGCGAAAGATTATTATTTAAACATATAATTGAAGAACTCGTGTATATATCTGATCGTTTGTAATTCAATTAGTATTATCGCCCACGTGCAGTCTCTGACTGTGCGTCACCTTGCCTGGATCACGCTTGTGGTTTCATTCCATACTATACTTCAATTTATCCCCACAGACTTTGAATCAAGAAATCACAGATCGTCGGAGCATTCTTGCTGCGCTTGATACTCACACAGCCGTTGATTTGTCGAATCAGTCTTTATCGTCAACCACCATTTTGATGACGCGTGCACACTTTGCGGATCTAGAAGCCGCGCTTGGAGCCGAGCGGGAGCGCCTTCGGGCTGCCGTATATCACTTGGAAGATTTCCACGGTTTGTGATAGCGTTTTTCGCCTTTTTATGACCAATTTAAAAATAGTAGTATCAATTACAAAATTTTGTTTAAGCGATGTTTTGAGAATATGTTGTTTTTATTTGTGACTACTCATCCGTGCCAAGCCCATCGAACTATTCACAAAATTGATCACGACGTTTCATAATGGAAGCACTGGACTCGAGTTTCGCTGTCATTCGAGCTTCCGCTTCGGAGGTGGAACTCGAACCCCCGACCATCACCATTGTAGTCCCACGCCTTAACAACCTGGACTACCGTCCAGCGTTTGACGGATCGCAATTAAGCGTCTATGAACTGTTCTCCAGACTGGCATATTTGAGTAGCTTTATTTGCCCGACCAGTTCAGAAGGAGCTAGCAACATCTGTTGTGGTCGCCCAACCGAACAGATCTCCGTGTCAGGTATTCCCATCGGATACAGTGTAAGCTAACACCGATTAGATCTGATGGGCATTCTTTTTTAAGCGATGCTTGTAGAATATGTTGTTTATATTTGTGACTACTCATCCAGTGCTTCCATTATGGACCGTCGTGATCAACTATGTGAATAGTTCGATTGACTTGGCACGGATGAGTAATCACAAATATCAACAAAATTTTGTCAAATGCTCCTTCCGGAAATGTTCGCTCGAACACGACATTTTACCGCAAACTACAGATAGCAAAAAATTTCAATTCTTGTATTCGCTTCCTCTAACATAAATTCATGTATAACAACGCCAGCAACTACATTTTGTGAATACGTGAAGCGAAGAATAGCATTTGAGAGTCCCTATGGCGACTGCAACTCCACTACGTCTTCCTGTAGTCTTGGGCTGCGTGTGTATGTATACACGTTGATTTGAAGTAGACAAGATCCACTGAATTATTAGTTTTCCCATTTACTGTCTGCGAACAAACAGTAAACAAGTCGAATTACCGGCCTTTACACCGCAAAAACTGGATAGTCCGATGGGTAGTCCACCGCTTAGCATCAATTCATTTACCGCGCAGTTTAAATGTGCATATGATAACAGCTAATGTAGCTTTTTGACGTAGGGAGGAAACATCAAATGTAGACTCGGGGATTAAGCGGGCTCCCTATAGCAATCAGCGCTGCACGATTTATCAGAGAAAACACAGAGAAAACCCCACAAGTGCCTATCCACGTAGATTCCTGCTAACACGATCCTATGGTTGTAATTGAACACAAATTGCTCGCTTCGGAAGTAAGATTCAGAAACCTATATTATACCTGGCACGATTTGTTGAATGGAAAGTCTGGAGGGTCAAATTGACACTTACTATTTAAAGCTACTGTTGGAACTCGTACAACGAACAACCATGGCGAAATACCAAATAACTGAAGTGCTCATTACGTTTCTAAACGACGGACCTCGTCTTCCCTGACACTAAACTTCAAAACCAGTTTCTGGCCGTTTGCCTCCATCAAGTGGAGAGACCCTGAGATCATCTTCAGTGAGCTTTGCTACCGGGAAGACGTGGTAAAGTATTTAGACCCAATTTTTGTTGTTGTTGGCCTCCTTCGGTCGATATTGACCCAGGATGTACACCACAATCGCATGAATTTTCATGTTCTAGAGCTTTTCAAATGACTAAACATTCCGATTCGGGAGGAACAATCTCTCCCGCAGCGCTTGCAATGATAGTCAGAACTCGGTTGTAGGGCGTCAGTTGCACGCTGGCGGTGTGATTTGCGTTCAGCAGCTAAGAGTTGTATCTGCTCCTTCCCAGCTTGCAGACGTTAGACCCAATTAACCACAAGAATTAAACCTCGTAGTTGGGTGTATAAATAAACTATGAATTACGGGTTCCCAATAGATAATTTCAGCATTTTTAAAACGTGGTTCTGTGCAAATCTCACGTCAGCGAGCACTAAGGAGAGTTGCTTCTGATCTTCAGAATGCTACCTCGTAAAAGGAAAAGCGATAATCGCTGTATTCACACACTAGCTGGAGTTACTTGGCACTACCTGGTACGTAACGCAACTATCCGTAATAGAATCTTTGGCAGCGACGTAGACATCGACTATCAAGGTAACGTAAACAGACTTCGCTGGTTAGGCCACGTATTGCGAATGGGAAATCATCATTTTGTTTGCCAATCCTAACTCGAAATAGTATTGTTGTAAGGGTGGTCAGACTCTGTCCTGGCTCAAGCAAATGAAGGCTTCGACTGTTAAACTAGATGCAGTTGGTGCGACCCGCCTCACCGTTTAGGGTCCAACAGATCAAATGGCTTCTTACCTGTAGTTATATGGTTCAAAATCATGTTCAGTGTATACATCATCTTGGAATGTTTGATTAATCTCGTCTGTTATCAAGTGGAGTAATGAGAATAGCATGTTTTGACGCGTGGCGATGAAAGCCGCAAGGAACCTGCCAATGTGAAGTCGCTCTACTCGTTCTTGACGCTTGTTTGAAAGCATGTTTGATTCGAGGTGTAGATACCTCATCCCGGTGTGCCTGTGTCTAATCTTTCATAGGTTCGGTAGCTTTCTAGGTCTCACCCTTCCCCATATCTTTTAGAATTTTTTACTATGTCATGGTTGTATAACAGTTAAGCACTTGCTACTTGTTAACGGTATAATTCTGTCAATGATGATGATGATGATGCCAAGGAAAAGCTCAAAAGTTCTGGCACGTACGTCTGCTATTAAAATGAATATTTCTCGTCAGAGCTCATTAACTCTTTGAAAAAAGTTATTTCTGTCCATGATTCTCGATATTCTGACCGTCAGTTTATTATATAAACAGAAAGCAAGTCCTGAAATTTGACCGTGGGGAAGATAATACCGTCGACAATCTGAAAACGACTTGTGTGTGATATGTACACAGCTGAGTTCACACAAAAATGGCTCATTCTACCATGATTCACACCCATTGACACATTTCACTTTATTCTCACGTGATTTTCGTGATCATACTTGATTTGACACTTTGTAATTCCGTTAAAATCTCACATGAGGCTGAAGAGAAACATTTCTCCTCCTCATTAGCTCTACTCAGTGGAGAGCAACGCTGGTTCGAGACCGTGGACTCCGCAATCCACCGCGTGAACACAGCGGACTACGCAGACCTCTCGGACCTGACAGATGAACTCGAGGTAAGCGCGCAATGTTTCATCATACCAATCCAAGGTTGTTTTTCTCTGCGTTGCTTTGACCTTGTGCCACGTGAACCACGCCATCACGTGGTATCAATCTCACACACTGTGCTGCATACTTTGTTCCAGACATTTGATCGATTATTCGACGAACATTCGGTGGAAGACGAGGAACGCCTGGAGCGTTTGACATTTTCGTTGGAGGAGGCCAAAATTATGAAGGTGGATACGGAGGATAAACTGAAACAATACAAGCAACATTTGGCGAAAGTTTCGAAAGAAGTAAGTGTCCTAATATTCGACAGTGAATTTTCCATTTGCAAGTGAGCGTATAAGCGATATACGTTTCTTTCGTTGATAGTTTTTTAGTGAATTCTAATCAGGTTGGTCGTACCAGCCTTATCCAACAGTGGCATATAAAAGCGCATGCGGATCCTGATCTTGCTGCCCCTAACTTCTGAGTGTGTGCATCCTATGGACTAGTCGCAACCTGTTCACCATTAACTCGAAATCAAGCAAGGACATCGTTATACATTTGTGTATATGATTATATTTATCAAAATCTTCATTTGCATGCATTTCCGTCACACACACACACACCCCACGACCGGTTTCGTGCTGTTTGCACTCATCAGGTAGGGACAGTAAGATCAGGATCCGCATGAGCTTGAAACAGTGGAGCAATGGTAAACAAGGAGCGCTTGTATGTGTGTGATGGAAATGCATGCAAATGAATATTTTGTTCCATGGTTATGGATTTTAACCACATTAAACATGTGTTTGGACACGTGATTGAACTGGTTGGTCGTACCAGCCTTATCCAACAGTGGCATACAAGCGTAACTTGTTTAGCAGCCTATAAATTGAGTATTTTGTTGTAGGGCCCGTAGTAAAAGAGAAATAATCACTACAAGCAGAGATATTCAACATGATCATGTTTAGTTTTGCGAAATGGTAACAGTTTGTCATGTTTGAGCCATGCTTTACTCGTATTTTCCACCCAGACCAAAGATACCACACTCGGTATTAGGCAAGCAATAAACAAGGATTTTCAATGATAGCTGTCAGCTGGACATGGGCGAACTTGATATTAGACTATCTATACTCCCGTTCTCTGTAATTTCAGGTTGCCGAAATCCAAGATGGCCTGAGGTCCACCATAGAGACGGTGCAACAAATCGAGTCCACAGCTCATAACTTGAAATCTCGGTTGAATGAGATCAAGCCAAGAGCGAGAGAAAATTGGGAGAAATTGCGTATTGAAACCACACAATTTCTCAACCATTTGGCCGAAAAAATCTCAAACAATCAAGGACAGAAGCCGCTTGAACGATTTTCGAAACATAGTTGTCAACTTTGCCTGGATATGGTACAGGTATGTTAGTCGTGGGTGGTTTTTGATATTTTCTTCCACTTTACGAATTCGGGGGTATCCCCGAGCGCACAAACCCTGCTTAGCTCCTTGTATCGGTTGATTGTTCTTCACGGTTCAGATTTGAAAATCATGATCAGCCATATTCGCCAAATTGCAGTTACTGCACCGATGTTAATTTCCGGAAATTGTCCATGGTTCCGACGATGGATCGATTTTCATGAAGTCAGTTGACCTACAGTTAAATGAGCGCTTGTTAACTGACCTTGATAAATCAAAAACGGCGCGAAAATTTATGCTCCAATTACGATTGTTCATCACGTAAACCTTTCATGTCAGTCAGTAAGGTATAACTACCTGTCCTATAATCAATATCACTCGGATAAGGACGAAGATCTGGGACAGAGTACTCAAAGTACGTTTATCATCCCAGCGCAGTATCTGCTCTATCTCATTTTAGAGATTACGCTTGCGCATTGAACGAGCAGGAGTAAGTCATTCTCACCTCAGAGGTTCAATGCTAAGAGCTTTCGTGTATCTTTTCTCTCTAGAAAGCAGCTCTACTATTGCTAATTTATCCATATACCATATGTTCAAGATGCGACAGATGCTGCTTGTGTCTTACATTGATGGTCGAGAAGTAAAGCATTAAAGCACGCGTTGTATACCATCATCTTTGTCTTCACGGTCAACTTGCGGTTTCCCCAAACACAAGAGTTCAATAGGGACAGAATGACAGCTGCTCTGCCAATCTGCTTATCAATCTCCGTATTTAACGACAGATTATCTGCAATGATTAAACGAAAATATGTGTAAAGAAATGCCAATGACATCTTCAACTTGGAAACGTGTTAAATTTTGTCTAGCAGCGATATCGACGCATTTTGAGTGTTGTAATGTAAGTGGAGATAAGTTAAGCCCTATGCTGTTTCAGAATTATGTTTTTTCAGTGTTTATATGTATAATTTTTGAACTGGAGCAGTGAAACCTCAAAAAACCATAAATCGTTCACAGCATCTGAAGCAAGCGGTGCGCAAAATATCGCAAAATATTGGCGAAGGAGATTAGTAAAACAATTGGATTCACATATGACTAAGTGGAAAAATTAATTTCAAGCGCGGCAGATTTAAATCCGCGCAAAAATTGATTGCCGGTCATGTCGCGATTGAGGTAAAACTTCAGGTTACCACAAGCACGATGATAACACACACACCAAATGAAAACTCCGGAAGTCGGAATACAAATGTGTATGGAATTATGCACAGCCGTAGCTCGTAAGTCATGCAGTAGAATAGAATTTTGTGGACAAGTCCTGTGGTTGATGCGCAGCTGGGTCGCTGGAACATTTTACACAGGTCCTTGTGTGGATGCGCAGCTGGTTGGCTGGAAGATGATGGCTGACCTCGCGGCAGCTAGCGGCGGCCAAAGGGGACACGAACTCCGACGAGCGCAGCGTTGAGTTCGACAAAACAAAAGGATTGAGAATCAATATAATATAAAATAGAATAACCAACATTACCATTCTCATTCACAATAGGAACGTAGAAAGACTTTGACATCCTTTTCTACGCTGTTTGATATGAAAGCAAACGATAATATAGGCGCAAAATACGAAAGATACAGAAGAAATGACGTTTCGTTACAGTCAATTAGGTGCATCTTTGTGAAGTTCAGCCCAGGTCTCGTGATGTCAATAAAGTGACGATCAAAAGATTCATTCATCCAGCATATGACTCAAAAGAAAAGTTGTCGCATGTTTATCTCTTGTCATGCCGTTGGAGCTCATGAGATACCACGAAACTGTGAAGAAGGCTATCGCAATTAATTGTATTTGCGCTATGATTTCGCGTTAATTTTTATGCCTCTTTCTTAAACATCGTACTATTTGAAAAAAGATATTAAATCCTAGTATTTTTTCCAAACATTCCTCTCGTACAGAAAGCTTTCGATTCTGTCAAAAAGCTATTAGAACCCTCGCCCGAATCTGAGGAGGACAAATCCGTGCAAGCTAATTTGGAACGAATCCAAAATGGTGTTGAACAGATAGAAAACCAATTAGACGGGTTGGAAATCATTTCTCTCTCACCAGCAAGCATTCAAGCAAGTGTGGACAAAGCCAGGGTGAGTTTCTTCTGTCCTGTGTTGCTTGTCGCTAGATGTCCGCTCCGAGGAGTGGTTCATTTATGTGTTGGGTGATTGTTATTGGCCTCCTTCGGTCGATATCGACCATGGATGTACATCACAATCGCATGAATTCTCATGTTCTGCAGCTTTTTGTAATGACTAAACAGTCCGATTCGGGAGGAACAATCTCTCCCTCAGCGCTGGCAACGAAAGTCAGAATTCAGTTGTATTGCATCGGTTGCACGCCGACGGCGTGATCTGCGTTCAGCAGCCAGGAGCT
>JACCGJ010007061.1:0-18429 GCA_013407085.1 Atriophallophorus winterbourni | reverse complement strand
TCAAATTCTCAAGCAAGTCATACATATCCTGTACTCCTGAATGTGGACTCAAACGAAAAAGCACGATATTACCGTAGATTTCTTAAAGGAGTGAATTAGACACGAGCTAATTTCCACATTACGCGTGCCAAGCCTAACGTTTAACTCTGAGGTACGGAGGCCTAACCTGAGAAGAATAGCAACACCGCCACCTTGTAATGCACCCGGTCTATCACACCTGATCACGGAATAGCTGTGACCAACTATATCGGGAATGTCATCAGACGCAGAGAACCAGGTTTCTGTTAGTGCAATTACATGTGGTCTCAACTCATGTGCAAGGATAGAGAGTTTAGACTATTTGTTTCGGATGTTACAATCAATCACGTGTAGCACTGTGGTGGCAGTGTCACGTAATCTATTCCCAAATAGTCCTGTGTGATTCTCGGGCGGAGTACCCGAGAAGTCAGCACGTTTTTTGGCGTGCTGCTTGTGCCGAGCCACCTGGTGCAGCCTGAAAACCAGCTGTACACTGCAGGTTGCTAACCACAAGGTGTGGAATTACAGGGATAATACTACGACCACGGACCTTATCCTCGGACGCTTCCGAGATTTCTGCAGCTGATGAAGCCCCATCCTTTTCGGATTAACGGCGGCTTCGTTTGGAAGTTACTTCGGAACGAGAATTCATTAGCTTTATGAAACCCCGCTTGTCGTTATTAGAGGTCTTTACAATCTGATCCCTCCTATTTGAAGCGGAAGAGTATTTTCTTATCCGGGAGGGAGGGTTGTCCGGCTTAACCTGCACTTTGTCTAGAGTTGCTTCGGCGATGTGGTCAGCCTTAATTAGTAAAGCGTCCTGATCCGCCTGGTATTGGAATTCTACCAGGATTGGCCTAGGGCGATTATCCGTTTTCCATTTTCCAACACGGTGAATTCGCATTGTAGGAGTAGAAGGCCCCAGACCTACCATTTGGATAAGATCGCTGATACATCTGCGATCTATATCTTTTCTAGACCTCGATTCCTTAATAAATGGCTCTGCTCGATTAAAAACCAGTACATTTCGTGTTCAAGTTTTTGGAGCCGGGTTGTCACGCAGTGTATCGAATTGCTTGCGCAAGTCATTCAATTCCTGGATAATATGATCCAGTGCGGGTGATCCAGCAACATTTTCGTGTTGCTTCCGTTGGGTAGTAGCTCTATTTGTCTTCCTACGCCTCTTCGGAATCTCTGATACAGTAACAACCCTGCGAGTAGAAGCTCGCATTGGAGAACGAGATCACTGGCGATTTATGTATGCGTCCTGTGTGGATGCAGTTTTTTGGCGTTCTTGGTAGCACGCATTTTAGATTTGACCACCTTAGAAGAGGTAGCCTGCTTGCTAGGACGTCGTAGCTGCCTAGAGTTTTCAGCTATGCCTGTGCCAGCCATTGTATCAGAACTTATACTAGCCCCCACAACAGATGCAAACGTTGGGGCGGGTACAGAATCTGACAAGCAAGGCAACGTCCGACTATTCCTTGGCTTTAAACAAGCGGCGTCTGTGGCAGCCTGATGACAGCCGCTACAGTACCACTGAAACCAGCGGTACATCGCATAAATCCCATAGTGAGATTTATGTATACTTGAGCAGCTAGGATGAGCCCAACGCTTACAAGCTGCGCACTCAATTCCCTTAGCCACCATTTTACCACATTTGACATTGAGGCATGAATTTCTAGTACTCATATCTGACAGATAATAATATGAGTAATGAAAAGTTACCAAAAATACAAGCTGATTTTATCACTAGCGTAATTATTTAGCAAAAATATGGAGATTAAAGTAAAATACTAATTCTATTTTACTGCAAATTCGAGGAATAGTGAAATTTCGTAATGATATTTCATCGGAGAGTGGAAAATACAACCAAGTTGAACGTACCGCTTAATTTAAGGTTTATGCGGCACATCGATGGATTACATGGCTATGCACTGACTGCTTGAGGTCCGTAGAAACTTTGGTTGAGGAGCGTAAGCGTCTTGATGAACGTAAGCGTGCTTCTCAACGTCCGTGTCCTAAGCCCAAAACGTTTGCTGAAGTAGCTAGGTCAGTGGTCTCGTCTACCTCTGGCCAGCATAACACTACATTGACACCACAGAAGGCAAAACCATCGCCATCCTCCTGTACTTCAAAGGCTCCCTGGAACCACGTTAACGCTAATCGAGGTGTTCACACTAGACCTACAAAGTATGTTCGCGCACTTCTCGGGAAGTCCCCAATTTAAGAAAAGTGGTTGCTGAGCTGCAAGCCAAAAACCAAGGTAGCCAAACGCGGTTTGAAAATATCCTAATCTTGACGCAGTTTGAGCCTTTTATCCTAGAATCAAACGTTCGTAAGAAGGGGTGGCCCAAACGACGCATCTACCAGATCGCCGCGGCCAATTGTAGTCAAATTCACAAAGCAGTGCGATCGCGACTACTTTCTTTCAAAATCTGAGAAACATAACCGCGTTGAGGGTAAATGCATCGTGCAAACTGACACCACGCCAAACGTGAAAACTTCATGCTCAATTTAAGCTAGAAAGTCGAAGTTAGGCGTTAATCGTAGCTCACCGTATTCACTTCTGCGGCGAATCTTAGTAAATGACAATAGTGTGACGATGACGCTAATACAGGAAAATTATACTCCAACATTGAAGTGCACCACTGTCGTGCTACGTGCTTTAAAGGATGAATGGTGGTTGAGTTGTTGTGACACAGACCAAGAAGATGAAACTTTATGCCAGGAGATGACATCCGTTTTAAAAACGAATGCTCTATCTCTCGAAAAAATACAGCATTCAAAAAACGCGAAGCAGCCTCAGATATTAGGCCTGAGAAAAAAGAGCTCTTAGGTAGACCTAACACTGGGAGTCTGGCTCCATGTGATAGTGCTCTTCTGTTCTATACAAACGCTTGTAGCATTAGAAATAAATGAACTGAACTATTCTGTAGAGTTGAGGACACCCAGTACAAAATTGTGGGTGTCACGGAATCATGGTTGCTCCAAATAACACATATGAACTTCATAGCGGATGTTTAGCGCCGTCGTAAGAAGCGCTCGGACCTCTAGGTAGCTAGCTGGAGGGGCGTGTCCTTATTGATACCGCTAATCCCTTTAAGAAAAGTTATTATCTTTCTAGATAACCGTGCCGATAATATCTCCTTGCTCATGCATGGAATGCACGCATATAGTGGTTAAAGCTGCGTCTTCTTCCATAGTCGAGCACTAGTTCGGGAAGAAGTGGCTTTTGCAATTACGCTTTAGTCTCTTTTATCCGTTAGCACACCGTGTCTGTAAACTTCGGCGATTTTATATAACCGAAATATCTGGGAGAGTCAAAATCGTAATTGCCCAGGAAACGCGAACGATTTTCTGGACTAGCTACACTCCCCTGCACTTTACCAACACGTAAACGAACGAACTAGATTCCGCGAGGGCCAGTATCCATCTACTTTTGACCTAGTTATTTCAACTGCTGAAAGCGGTATAGAAAGTTTTGTCTCCCTGCCACCACTATGAAAGAGCGACCATGTAGTGTTAGCCTGCGAGTTACTCTTGTCATTTGGTATAACCCCGTTAAGGTGTATCGATTCTTCCATTGGATCGACCGTGCTGCCCTATTACAGGCAGCAGCCCTACTCCCATGGCAAAACATTGAACATGTGGATGGGATGTGGGGGCAGATCAAGAAAAACATCCTTCAACTTGAGGATCAATTCGCTCCTCTCGTACCCGTTCGCAAAAATGGTAAACCTCAATGGTGGTCAGCCTCAGTCTCCCGTAGCGTACGTCACTGCGACTCAAAATGGAGATGCTATTGCCATTCTACAAGGCAATATTAGGGCCACATTTAGAATACTGTATACAGGCTCGGAAGCCGTATTACCAGAATGATATCGTGCAGATAGAAAAGGTAGAGAAGCTGGCCAATCGCTTTATCGAGGGTCAGTGTGAAAAAGGTTATGCTGATCGCCTATGGGCTCTGGGTCCTTTCTCTCTTAAGCGTCGTCGTTTGATTTGATTGAAACCTTCAAGATCTTAAAGGGTTTAAGCGGCGTTAATCCAGATGACATCTTTACCTTAAATCCTATGCTTGGCACTCGCGGACACGCACTCATACTTGGCAAAGAACGATGTCGATTAGATTCTAGGAAAAACTTTTTCAGCTCCAGGGTGGTCAACTTCTGGAACAAGCTCCCTGAAGAACTTATCTCCTGTAGTTCTGTCTCAACTCTCAAGCAGGGTTTAGACCGTGACTGGGGTAAGTTATTCTCTGATTAAATCCCAAGATCACCATGCTTAGGTTGTCCTTCATTTTGCTCACTATTAATTGTAGAAATTTTGAAGCATCTTTTTATTCTTGATCCTCCATCAGCTGACTTCTCACGGTGCTGGTGAGGAGAAACTGCCTTTTCTTTCTTTCCAGCATCGATTATTGCGCGTTGCTGTCCTACTACTATCCGGTACATCGCCTGGCACCGCGATCATCAGAGATTGCGAACGGATAAAAATAAAATTACCTTTTGGCAGTGCATCGATTATAGCGCGGTGCTCCCCCAACTACATTCTCCTGGTCCAACGACCATCAGAGGTTCCACACGAAGATAAAGGATTTACCCTTTGGCAGTGGTCGGTGCTTCTCTGCAGCTTTCCACCGAAAGATATTCTGGACGTTGTGTTGGCTTGTCAGCCACTTACTGTCCTGTGCCTACTGAACTGAACTGCACGGATTCTGGAAAGGAAGGTCCTGCCTAAACAATCTTCTAAGCTTTCTTGACGGAGTGACATTACGCCGCGATGAAGGGAGAGTAGTCGAAGTCCGCTATCTTGATTTTTAAAATGCATTTGACTCAGTGAACCATAGGTACCTTCTGCACAAACTAAGTATGTGTGGCGTCACAGGTGACCTACATCGATGGTTAGACAGCTTCTCAACTATTCGCACTATCTATGTTAGAATTGCGGGGGAGTGCTCGGAGGAATCACTGAATATATGTGGAGTGCCTCAAGGCTCGGAGCTTGGTCCATTATTTTTTTATTTTTGTAAACGACTCGGCAGCATGCTCGAGCTCACGCTGCTCTCTGCTTGCTGACGATGTTAAGATCCTAGGATCCGACAGTAGAATATACCGTCGGGCTCACCAAATATGTGGTGGATAAATGCAAAAAATATAACAGGAAAATGTTATAGTGAAAAATAGACAAGGAACGAACTCACGAAAAGTGAAAATTCAATGTCCGATGCAAATATCCACACACAAAAATATTCCAGCTCGAAACTCCGGTGTATCGCGTTTATCAGCAATTAGAATTGGCGAAGCTGAAAAATGTGGCGACACGTCAATTTTGCCGTTAACCGTCGTGATTCACAAACACGCAGCAATACAGCACCAGCGAACAAAGCAGAAGACGAACGCGCGCGGAGGAAAGTATATTGTTAATTAATGATTATTTACAGAATGCTATACAAAGGGTGAGTAACGACAACTCATGTAACGAAACAGAAGATCGATAGTCTGTGAGTGAATAGGACCAGAAGAAATCGATAGATCGATATGGCAATATCGATTATCGGAACAAAACGATAGTTTCTAAGTTACTGGATGAAAATGATACAGAGATAAGTATGTACAAAGTGTTGATTACAGCAAGCATCGAGGGAAACGAAAATACAATTGAAGGGAAAGTGAGATTACAGGTTGCTACAATCGCTTCTATCTGATTTAGAAAAAAATATTCGAGTGGACCCACGACCCTGGAACTTGCCACTAAAATTGGGGAAAGAGCCGTCTTCTGACGACTGATTTAACGACACCCCAATAGAATTTTGGGGAGTAAATATCCGTACAGGGGCTGCTCAGAAAGTGAAGGATCTTGGCATTACTAAAACAGGCGATTTTAAATGGGCTACTCAATGTGCCGAAGCTGCAAACAAGGCTCGCAGAGAATAGTTCAGACTTCGTTCGGCGTTATCTTGCCGTAAACCTTCAATCTTCATTCCCTTATACAAAGTAGTCCTGCGGCCTCACTTGGAATACTGCGTTCAATCCTGGGCACCGTACTTAGAAAAGGATATAGCATATCTGGAAAGGGTCCAGCGCCTTGCGACTAGAATGGCTGAGTGTCAGACAGGTAAAACCTATTAGGCTAGACTCAAGGACCTCGGTTTGTTCTCACTAAAGAGACGGCGGCTGCGAGGTAACCTAATTGAAGCCTTCAAGATTCTAAAGGGTGTTACGGGTGATAATATTCCTGAGATTCTTGAACTTGCCCTTAAAGCAGCTACAAGGGGTAATTCTATGAAACTACTTCAGAGTAGGCCCAGGTTGCTGGCACGTGAGCACTTTTTCAGCAACCGTGTGGTCAACTTCTGGAACGAGCTCCCAGACTGCATAGTAAGCCTCCCAAATGTGTTGAGCTCTAAAAGAGAATTAGACGTTAAATGGTCTATCATATTTCCGCACATTGTCTAATAAAAAACTTCAAAAAATCAAAAAAACGTATTTTTACATTTTTATCATATCTGTCTAGGCCTGGACAACCTGACAGCAAATTAGCCCACATGCAGTCTATGACTGTGTTTCACTTTACCTCGACTGGGCTAGTGATTTCATACACCGCATATTGTTCACGCATATTATTGCATTGTTTCCTGAATAGCTGACCTCTCACCGTGCTGGCGAAGAGAAACCCTACCTTACTTTCCAGATATTCGGAATCAAGAACGTATGGAAAGTACGAACTGTATACTCGATATCGAAGTTCCGGGTGCTCAACCGCATATCAACAGAGGAAATCTGGGTGCGTGATTGGCTTTTAGCCACCATCAGCCCTGTGCAACTTGAAATTGAACTTGAACTTGAACTACTTGAACTACTCTTTCTTATCTTCATCGATGATTTGGCAGCCTCGCTTAAGTGTCGCTGTTATATTTTTGCAGACGATGTCAAGTTTATCAGATCGCTGAATGAACAGGATCTTTTCGAAGATATAGAAAAGGTCATCAAGTGGTCTTCCACGTGAGATCTACCAGTCAACTTCTCCAAAGGCTATCTTCTGTCCAAAGCTGCAACGAAGCTGCAGGTTGCTGGATTTGATAACATATTGGAGATAACTTGGGTATCAAAAGTCCGGGACTTAGATATTGAGATTTCATCGGACTTTAAATGGGCAGATCAATGTGCAGCTGCTGCACAACGTGCTAGGAACCAGCTGTTTCACCTCCGATCAGTTTTATCCTGCAGGTCCCCGGAGGTTTTCGTCCCATTGTATAAAGCGGTAGTGAGACCTCATCTCGAGTATTGCGTTCAAGGACATTGCCACACTTGAAGGTGTTTAGCGCTTAGCTACTCGTATGATAAAGGGCAATCTGGAAAGCCGTATGAACAACGACTGTTGAGTCTAGATCTCTTTTCGCTATAAAGAAGGCGACTACGTGGGAATCTGATCAAGACCTTTAAAATCGTTAGAGGCTTTAGTTCTATTGATCCGGCTGATATGTATGCTCTCGCGCCAGTAGTAGGTACTCGAGGCCATTCACTGAAACTGGCAAAGCAACATGTCAGGTCTAATGCACGTAAGCACTTCTTTAGCGAAAGGGTAGTGAATCATTGTAACTGTATGCCCGAATAAGTAGTTTGTTCTACTTCAGTAACGTGCTACAAATATAGACTATACTCGATCTGGCGCTCTGTGTTTCCTAATTTTTATGCCTAATGTTATAGTTGTTCTTCAATTTGTCGTTGGAACGCACTAATGTCTCTCCTCACCTATTGGGTGAGGGGAGTTTTTCTGTTGCATTCCAGCCAAAGTCATACCAGAAGAATATTGAACCTACAGTTCGAAGTGGTGGACGCTTTTTTGGCTTACCATCGGAAGTATTCCGGACGCTCGATTGGCGACTCTGCCACATATCATCCTGTGCAAACTGAACTGAACTGTACATAACAATGTCAACGTAGTATTTTGCTTCTTACGAATCCTTTGGTTTGTATTTATTCGATTTTCACCGGATTTCAACATGGTTATGACTAGAAAATCTGCAAAAGTAGATAATACAGCACCTACTGCAAGGGAATCGGTGCCCCGCTGCTCGCTCGGTGGACTCATGTCTTGTATGTGTTAAACAGGTTGCTGATAAGCAAAAGCAGTACAATGTGGAATATGTCTCAAATGGATGCATAATGGGTGCGGAGGAATGAAGCTAGAGACGTATCGGTGGCTTCAGATTATATCATGCGATATTATTCGGACGGTATGTAAGATATGCCTTGCACCATGAAGTGTTAAGCACGGAAGTAGTCAGAATAAAGTCGTAGCTGCATCTACTAAAGCCGCTAAAGTGCTCTTTGGAGGTGACATAAACATTGACTGAACCTCAGCTGAGGATAGACACCACCTATCTGTGGAGAAAACTTGCATGCCATTCGCTTCCTCGACTACAAGCCGTTTACAAAATGGTATTAGTATCGAGGATCCATTGAACGTGCAGGAACTGGACGTTTGCTCGCCTGCAACACCGTTTTCTCAACAGCCCGGAAGGAATAAGACTTATGCAGATGTGACGTCGAAGGGTCTACCCAGTTATCCGGGCTATGAAATATTGTCACATCGATTGAGCAAAATAGAGGATCAGCTAAATGTAGTGGAAGAGGTACCTACTTCTGATAATGCTTTCAGATCTCCGGTATCAAAGAAGCCATATTTGGATTCTCGGAAGCGATGCATTATTATGAAGAATGTTCGTGAGCAAACCGGGGACATGGCTGAAATACGTTTACAGCAAGAGCGTACTTTCCTACAATCAACTTTTTCAAAGCTTTTTGATCAAGGAGAGGAAGGAGTTACCATCATTTCTGCATTCCGACTTGGCCGGAAGAAGGAGAATGATAAACCGCGGACGCTGAAAATTGTTTTATCTTCGGATGAGCAGGTCCAGATGGTACTAAGACGCGCTCATCGTCTTAAGGGTGAGCCATTCAAGATACTACGCGACCTGTCTCCTGAAGATAGAATCAAAATGAAAACAGCTACCCAAGAATTGCGAGCACGCAGGGAAGCTGGCGAGGTTGATCTCCATATTGTAGATTTTCGGGTAGTGAAGAGGAGACCGCACATTTGTTGGAAGCCGCTGTCAATCCAACCCCAGTTAATCATTCTGTGAAGCAATTTCGAGTATTGCTTTTCTATGCGAGGAGTCTGCGCAATAAACTTGACGAGGTTAGTGAAATTGTCTGGCGGCGACAGCTAGATATCATTGCTGTTACGGAATCGTGGTTAACAATGGATATATCTGATATGGAGTGCGCGCTACCACACTATACGCTTTTTAGAAGTGACAGAGTAGCTCCGAGATCTGCCGGTGGCGTTGCCGTATACTTTAAAGAGCACCTGATTGTGGAAGTATTGGGAAGGTTTCAACATGATGCTGGAAATGCCGAAAGCCTCCGGTGTAAGGTGAAGTCTAGGTCTGGAGCTGCATCACTTGGGGTCATTTACCGCTCACCTGGCGCTTACGTTCCTGTGTTATGTGATCAAATCAAACGGTATGGTAACACTGGTGACTGTATCGTTTTTGGAGACCTGAATGCTCCTGATATAAACTGGGCTGATTTAGTTTCGAGGGGTTAATCGTTCCAACGAGAATTCCTAGATACGATTAAAGATTTTCTCCTTACAACCAGTCAGCTAACATATTCTCAGCATGGTTTTACGCCAAGACGATCATGCGCATCCAATCTCATCATTGCTCGCGAGCACTGGTGTGCTGAACTTTATCTGGGTCACCCGGTAGTCACTGCCTTCAATAACTCCAGTAAGGCTTTTGACCGTGTTCCATTTCAACGTCTATTGCTCAAGCTCCCTGCTCGTGGTGTAAAGGGACCTGTTCTAACTTGGATTGAAGACTTTCTTGTTGACCGTTATACACAGGTCGAGGTTAACGGAGTCAAATCGCAGGTTACACGTCCAACTTCCGGGGTTCCGCAAGGATCTGTTCTCGGCCCGTTACTTTTTAAAGTATATGCTAATGACCTCCCCGACTCATTAAATATGAATTGTCTACTTTTCGCGGATGATCTGAAAGTTTGGGGTACAGTAAGCTCTTCTGCTGATAATACCATTTTCCAGAACGAATTGAACAAATTGCTTGATTGGACGGTAAAATGGCAGCTTCCTGTAAACCGACATAAATGCGGTGTAATGCTTTTGGGGCCAAGCACGCCTGAACGTGCGTACTTCCTCGGGGATCATCAACTGAAATGAGTTGATACTGAACGTGACCTGGATACAATTGTGACTCGGACGCTTAAATCCAAGGAGGATACGAATATAAAAGCTGCTGCTGCAAACCGCGCATGGTAGGCTATGAGTCGGTCGTTTTCGGCGATTCTTCCACAAATGTTCCGCATTCTTTATTCCACATACGTGGGACCAGTTTTGGAATATGGTTTGCCAGCCACCTATCCTCAAACTAAGGGAGAACGTGATCAGTTGGAAAAATTGCAAAGGCGGTCGACGAAACGAGTACAATGATTGAAATCAATCCCTTATGTGGAGAGAGTTCAACGACTCAACCTCATGTTGCTCAGTAATCCACGTGTGCGCTACGACCTGCTGCTAACTCTTTGCATAATACTGGGAGCTTATCGTGACGAGCTGCGCGAGTTTTTCCCTCTCGTGACGGACTCAAGAACCAGTGGCCATGCTCTGAAGCTTCAAAAGCGAAGGACACTACGCCTACCACAGGGATTCACGTTCTCAACAAGAATTGTTAACTTGTGGAATGCGCTTCCGGAAGAGGTTATCTCAGCAAGCTCTGAAAACCAATCCAAGCAACTTTTGGATAAGGTATTGCCTGTAATCACGGCGAAGCTGAACAACACTGGACAGGATTTCTCCAACGGAGGTTCTCTCGGACTATGTTGTTGATGTACAGAGATGCGGCTTACAAGGGCTTGACCCCCTGTCGTCTATCAAGAAGAAGAAGAAGAAGAACTACGTAACCTTGAAATAGGTTATCTTGAAGCTCCAAATTTAAGATTAATTGAGTTCACATGATAGTTCGCTTCTGACAGAATGTTCGCTATTTGCCTGCTGTATCATGTAATAGAACACTACAGCTAATATACCAAGTAACATACACATATAAATCAGGCCTACGTCCCTATAAGTTAGGTCAGATTATATATTTTATGCCTTAAAAGTTTAGAATTTCACGATAATGTAATTGTAATGAATTTTTCTACACTCTTCGGACTTTATACAGCTTTTGCCATTGTGTGATACGTGGTTGTTGTTTTCCAAATTGCAAAATGTTCCGTTAACCTATGTCGTTAAAATATTGTTTCTAATAAATAATTTTGATATGAGGAGTACGCATGTCTTATGGTGACATGCTCAAACTTTATCGAATTATCCGGAATGATTCGTATCCAGTTATCATAATGCTTTTTACTGTTGTCAATAATTGACGAACAAAAAGTCGCCGATTACGACTATGCGTCCAACGAACCATTAGTCTCGCACATTTGTATCGATTTTCATGACCTGACATTAACATAGATAGCTTCATTCCTTAGCCCAAGAACTTTACGTGTACGAGTACGCGGTATGATTTCCGAATCCTTTCCAGCTGAATGCTGTGTACCTAAACGATCGGATGTTGGCCAATGCTTAATAATTATATTAATCGATGGCACGGTAAAGGAATAAAATCACAATTCCTCACGTTCGCTGATGACATCAAAGTATGGAGTAAGATTTCCTGCCATGCTGACATTATTGAGTTGCAATCTGATTTAGATTTACTTTACGCCTAGTTGAACTACTTGCCGTTTAATACCAGAAAATGTTTACTGCGGATCCGAAAACAGAGTAACCCCACCTATGCCTTGGTAGATGCACCGCTTATCCTCAGCCACCAAAAGAGAGACCTTCGGGTTTTGTTTCAGAACGACCTAGGTTGTCCTACTAAATGCATCAAGGTAGTCACTGTTGCGAATCTTAACGTTGAAACGCGCTTTCGGTAAATTTGACCTACGTTTTTCTCGTCCCTCCGAATGCGTACTTTCAACCACATTTGGAGTATGCTGTTTCGGTTTAGAACCCGTAGCTGCAGCGTGACAAATTTTTCTAAAACGGCCTCAACGTCATGACATAAGACTGGTCAAAGGACTTGATCTTTTATCTACCAAACCGCCTCAACACCTTAAATTTATTCTAACCAAAATAACGTCGAATCCATGGGGAGCCAATGTTGACCTACTTTACTTACTTTACTTTTGTGCGGCTGGCTCCAAGGGTGGATTAGCCGGCTTCATTGATGTCTCGGATTGAGACATCACCATGAAGTTTCTTGGGGATAGTGTACAAGTGATGTCCCCAGCACCACTTGACCTACAGAATACTAACGGGAAAAATGCATCCTTGCAAAGGAAAGCTTGTGTTTGATTTATTCACTTGTACTCATGGCCATCATTTAAAGGTCGCCAATCAACAAAGTATACTGTCGCAAACATTTTTGCTGCTCGCATAGCTCAAGTCTGGAATGATTTACCTATTTACTTGTATTTGTGCTTGTGTGCGACTAAGTCGGCTTCAATGATGATTCTTGGGAATTTGGGTGCAAAGCGGCGTCCCCAGCACCACTCGGCGTTTGTTCGAGTCAGCTTCTCTAGCCTTTGCACAACCAAGTGCGACTTGCAAGGCAGCAGGGAGTTGCCAGAAAGAAGTGGTGTGCACCAACTAACCGCTACCCCACTCTGTTCAGGTTTTTCCTCAGGGTTTCTCCCGAAAGAACTTTCCCGCGATAGGTATTCAGCAAGGGAGAGGAGGTTTAAAATCAGGGTTTCCTCCATTAGATGAAATGCCCTCCCAGGCTAATGGAGCCACATATGCCCGAAGCAAAACTGTTTTCAGGCGCAAGTCACTCGCCCTCGCCCATTCTCTGTTGGCAGAAGCAGTTCCGCGTGCTCCGGGGAGCCACTCGTGCAGGCCAGAAGCTAGACTTGGTTGTCAGGTTGTCATAGCCGGGGGTGACAATGAGGATAAGCTCCCACTGTTTATAAAATGCTCCCATATGGCGCGAGTCTCAAAACTACCTATTTGCGTGGTGTCGGTCACTTCTCTTTCTATGTTCAAAGAATGCCTCGATATTCACGTTGTTTCATAAATGTTTGAAATATTATACTCTTTTCATGATTGCTGATCGTATCATATATAGAACGTTACTCTGTTCTGAACTGCAATCATCCACGCTTTCTTCATTACCTTTAACTAAACACCCAAACTCTCGAATCGTTGTGTACAATATCCAGTTTTTACCGTTTTAATATTGTCGCTTTTTATCATAATATACTATTGAATATTGGAACTTGAAACGCACTTCCGGCTGGCGTGGTTGATCCATTCTTGTTAATGCCCAAGGATATCATGTACAATGTTTTGTTTCCGAAAAAGCTTGCTTACAATGGCTTATCCACCTCCCGGGCTATCCGTGACAATACTAATCTATGCGTCCACCTAACGATAATCAGCCATGGACACAAATTGTCCATCTCACCATCAGCGCTAGGTGGAGAGGTCGCAATGAGGACTGTCGCTCTTTTTGGAACACTAACGGGGATTCTGATCACGCGCTCTTTAGATCAAGGTTTACATTAAAATTCTCTGGTCCAAAGACAGTAATCTTTAAGCGCATAGCTTTCGTGAAGGTATTCAGCAAACCTATCGCGGCGGTTTAATAGATAATGTTCCCACTGCGGTGTCCGAAAACATCACACAACAGTGAAATATGATGTTCCAGTTCCATTTATAGCAGAAGGTCCCACCGGATCTCAGTCTAGCCTTCAATTACTGGGAGAAAGGCGAAGAATTCCTTCTTGTTCGAAATGCAGAACGAAGACAAGTCAGAAACAAGCTTAAGCGTATCATTCGGTTAGATAGGGAAGTGTGGTGGCTGCAAAAAGTCGAAGAAATGGAGGTAGCTAGCATTTCGGGTAATGTCCGAAAGCTGTTTTAGCTAATTCGATCTACTGGTTCTAAAACATTGGATTTAGCGAGACAATAACAGAGAACGGTAGCACCTTGATCACTAACAAAGAGCGCTGGTTGTCTCGTTGGGCGGTGCATTTTCATGAGCAATTTAGCTGGCCAGCTGCAGATGGTCTATTGCTTCCTATTTCGTGTTTTGAAATATGATCGGTTGATTTAACGCCTCCGAGCGAAGCCGAAATCAAGCTCGGTATTGATTCAATATCTTCGGCGCCTGATATTAAACAAAGAATCACAGATTCGTGAAGAGCCAGCAGGATTTCGCCCCGGTAGAGGATGTGTCGATCACATATTTACTCTTCGGCAAGCCTTAGAACATCGCCATGCTTATAGGCAGCCTACTGTAGCGATCTTTCTTGATTTTTAGGGTGCTTTTGATTCGGTCAACAAGAACGCATTATTTAATACCTTATTACTCAAAGGTGTCCCATGAAAATATATTTCGGCGCTTTATTCTTATAGTTCTGGGCGCGTTAGTGTGTACAATAGTCTGTCGACCAACATTTCTACGGTTAGTGGTGTTAGTGTGTCGTGTATTTTGTCTGTTATTAATTCATCTGTTATTATAATTCATCGCTAATCGCATTCTTTGCTCTCTTATAGCTGTACTCTGATATAGACGAATAAAGCCCGGCTTTATCCACGACTACTCTTTTCACTTTGTGTTTGCTCTACTCACGACAATTTATTCGTCTATATTCAATCTCAATGGAACGTTTCCTAAAACCCGATCGTTTTGACGCTGATCCAAGCAACGCTGATTCGGCAAAATTGTGGAATTATTGGTTCCGCACATTCAACAGTTTCATTAATGCCATTGAAGGCTTGAATCCAAACAAACTTGATATACTCATTACGCATCTCGCTCCTCATGTTTACGATTATATATCTGAATGCCCCTCGTACGAGGATGCCGTTTCGACACTTCAGATTTTATTTGTTAAACCGAAAAACGAAGTTTTCGCACGTCATCTTCTGGCTACTTGCAAACAAGAAAATGCAGACAATTTAGATCAGTTTTTCCAGAAAATCAAATCTCTGGCCAAAGACTGTAATATTCACGCTGTCTCGGCCGACGAGTATCGTGATGATCTTATGCGAGACGCTTTCATAACCGGCTTAAGCTCAAATCACATCCGTCAACGGTTACTCGAACAATCATCCTTATCTTTTCAATCTGCTTTTGACCACGCTCGGTCTATTGATTTGGCTGAAAAGCAATCAAAATCATTCAATCATACTTTTCCCTCTTGTGCTTTTCTAGACACCAACTCATCTATTAAAAACGATCCATGTACCACTGCTACACCGGAATTTATAGCCGCTGCACCGACTATTAAATGCTTCTTCTGTGGATTTTCGAAGCACCCTCGCATACGTTGTCCAGCTCGAGATGCTTTATGCAAAAACTGTGGGAAGAAAGGACACTTTCAAAAAGTGTGTATGTCGAAAATGAATCATTCTCCGGTCTCCTCAAGCATTCTTTCTCGTGTCACATCGACCACTTCGCCCGAATGTTTATCTAAGACCGTGGTGAAATTATACGTGAATAATCAAATCCTAGATGCTCTCATTGACACCGGTAGTTCTGACAGCTACATCTCTGCCTCTGTTGTTTACACACATCAATGGATTATTGCACCGTCTCACAACATTGTAACCTTGGCTTCAACCCTTCTTTCTAGTAACACAATCGGACATTGTAACGTTTCTATCAAGCATCAGGATACAATATACGACAATTTTAAACTGTCGGTCTTACCTGGTTTATGCGCCGATGTGCTTCTCGGTCATGATTTTCTACGTTTACACGAAAAGTTGTTATTCCTTTTGGGGGTGCCAAACCACCACTGAACATATGTGGACTTGCTATTGCTCGTGTAGAATCTCCATCCTTATTCACACACCTGTCGCCTGATTGCAAACCTATCGTTACAAAGTCTAGAAGACATTCTCCTCGTGACGAAGAGTTCATTAGCTCAGAAACCCAACGTTTGTTAAAGGATGGAATTATAGAAAACTCCGATTCCCCCTGGCGAGCGCAAGTGCTAGTTACGACGAACGAAAACCACAAACGCAGAATGGTAGTTGATTACAGTCAAACAATCAATCTCTATACAAACCTTGACGCCTACCCTTTGCCTCGCATAGACAGTTTAATCAATAAAATTGCCGGGTATGATTTTTATTCTGCTCTCGATCTGAAAAGTGCTTATCACCAGATACCCATTTCTGTAACAGATCGCCCATATACTGCCTTCGAAGCTTGTGGTAACCTGTACCAATTCTGTCGTATACCATTCGGTGTTACTAATGGAGTAGCATGTTTTCAACGCACAATCGATTCAATCATTCGCCGAGAAAAACTCTCAGACACTTTCGTATATGTTGACAACGTCACAGTCTGTGGAAAGACTAAAAGTGAACATGATTATAACCTTTCTCGCTTTCTTGCTGTCGCCAAACAATACAACCTCGAATTCAATGAAAGCAAGAGCATATTTACCTGCAATCGTCTCCAGATTCTGGGTTACGAAGTGTCCAAGGACGTTATCAAGCCTGATCCAGAAAGGCTCAGACCTTTAAAAGAGCTTGCTCCCCCAACGAATCTAAAAGAGCAACAACGTGTTGTGGGAATGTTCGCCTACTACTCGCAATGGATCTCCAAGTTTTCCGATCAAATTTATCCGTTATCACATAATCGTACTTTTCCGCTACCCGCTGTGGTCCAAGCAAGTTTTGATAAATTGAAGCTGGAGCTCGAACAAGCCGAAATACACACCGTGGATTACAATGTTCCTTTGACTGTCGAAACCGATGCATCGGATATCGCCATTGCTGCAACGTTGAACCAAAATGGCAGACCAGATGCTTTCTTTCCCCGAACGCTAAACCACAGTGAGCAGCATCAATCGGCCATCGAAAAAGAAGCTTGTGCTATTGTCGAAGCGCTTCGTAAATGGAGACACTATCTACTGGGAACTCATTTTAGGTTGGTAACAGATTCTAGATCGGTTGCATTTATGTACGACCATCATTCGAAAGGAAAAATAAAGAATGACAAAATACAGAGATGGAAGGTTGAACTCTCTCCGTTTCACTACGATATAATCTATCGACCTGGCAAAGAGAATCAGGGTGCCGATACGTTATCCCGTAACATATGTTCTACTCTGATGACGCTGAATGATCTTAAAAATCTTCATGAATCTCTGTGCCATCCAGGAATTCGTCGGATGAATCATTTTGTCCGTTCAAAAAATTTGCCATATTCACTTGACGATATAAAAACAGTAATTTCTCAGTGCCGCGCCTGCGCCGAAATAAAGCCACAATTTTACAAACCGGAAACGAGAACCCTAATTAAAGCCACGCAACCCTTTGAACGATTAAGCATGGACTTTAAGGGCCCGATGCCCTCTTCCTCGCGTAATAAATATTTGTTAACCATAGTTGATGAATATTCACGTTTTCCATTCGCTTTTGCTTGTTCAGACACTAGCACAAAAACAGTAATCGATTCTCTTTGTCGCCTGTTTTCCATCTTTGGCATGCCTGCATTTATTCATACTGATCGTGGTTCGTCGTTTATGTCGTCCGAGTTACGCAATTTCCTACATGATAAAGGTGTTGCAACTAGTAGAACGACCGCCTATAATCCCCGAGCGAATGGGCAAGTAGAACGCTTAAATGGAACGCTATGGACAGCAATTCAACTCGCTCTAAAATCTCGAAATCTTCCAATCAGCTCGTGGGAAACTGTGCTACTAGACGCTCTCAATTCTATTCGTTCTCTTCTATGTACAGCTACAAACTCAACGCCACACGAACGGTTGTTCAAATACGACAGAAAGTCTCCCGCAGGGACCTCACTACCAAGTTGGCTGCTTCAACCAGGTCCTGTTCTGTTGAAAAACTATAATCGTAATTCTAAATATGATTCGTTGGTGAAAGAAGTGGATTTACTTGAGTGTAATCCTAATTATGCCCATATCCGGTTTCACAATGGGAGAGAGGATACTGTAGCTACACGGCACCTGGCTCCTCGGGGTAATCTAGATCACATTCCGGTCGAATACGTGACGATATCGAATTCAACTGATGATGTCCCATCCGAACTTACATCAGATCTGTCACCCACATCTCCTTCATCATATTCACCCTATACAGATTTAACATCCAATCCGAATGCCGATAATGTTCAAACTTTGATAGACAAACAACAACGTGTTCACCCCTATAATCTAAGAAATCGGCAAGTTTAACATTGCACACGCTTTTCTTTCAAGCACTCTATGGTCCTTAAATCTACCGGGGGAGAATGTCGTGTATTTTGTCTGTTATTATAATTCATCGCTAATCGCATTCTTT
>JACCGJ010007060.1:0-14054 GCA_013407085.1 Atriophallophorus winterbourni | reverse complement strand
CGGTGTTAGCTTACATTGTATCCGATGGGAAGACCTGACACGGAGATCTGTTCAGTTGGGCGACCAAAACAGATGTTGCTGGCTCCTTCTGAACTGGTCGGTCAAACAAAGCTATTCAAATGTGCCAGTCTGGAGAACAGTTCATCAACGCTTAATTGTGATCGGTCAAACGGTGGACGGTAGCCCAAGTCGTTAAGGCATGGGACTACAATTGTGATGGTCAGGGGTTCGAGTCCCACCCGAAGCGGAGGATATGCACTGCTGATGAGTTCAAATAAGAGCGAAACTCGAGTCCAGTGCTTCCATTATGGACCGTCGTGATCAACTTTGTGAATAGTTCGTTGGGCTTGGCACGGATGAGTGGCCACAAATATAAACAACATATTCTCCAAACCTCGCTTAATCAACAATGCCCATCAGATCTAATCGGTGTTAGCTTACACCGTATCCGATGGGAAGACCTGACACGGAGATCTGTTCGGTTGGGCGACCATAACAGATGTTGCTGGCTCCTTCTGAACTGGTCGGTCAAACAAAGCTTTTCAAATGTGCCAGTCTGGAGAACAGTTCATAAACGCTTAATTGTGATCGGTCAAACGGTGGACGGTAGCCCAAGTCGTTAAGGCATGGTCGGGGGTTCGAGTCCCACCCGAAGCGGAGGATATACACTGCTGATGAGCTCAAATAAGAGCAAAACTCCAGTCCAGTGTTCCATTATGGACTGTCGTGATCAACTTTGTGAATAGTTCGATGGGCTTGGCACGGATGAGTAGTCACAAATATAAACAACATATTCTTCAAATATCCCTTAAAAACATAAATAATCCATGTGAGACAGGAACGAAAGCTGAAGGCTCCCCATTTAATAAGCATTCGTCACATTTCTAAAGTATCTCGGATGAAACAATTAACAAATGTACACGTGTTTTTGAAAGTGGTCCTCTGAGCGTGTTCACTCAAAGCGCCACCTATTCTGGCTATATCATGTATGCATAATGAAAAATGGTCGTTTTCCAAAAGATCTACGCTCCATAGAAAGTTAAAATCGGTGAATAGTATTTATTGCAGTCCACACTTGCGCTAAACACACGTTTGCAAATTAGCTATGAAAACGGTTAATATTGACCCTACGTTCTGGAAAGAATGTTCAACAGTTCACGCACCTTACAATATCACACGTCGTCTTTGAAATGGTTTAAAACGGATACTGCTTTCGGCTATTGATCGGCTGAGTAGTACAGACGAAGGCTTTCTCGGAACACTCGCAAAGTGGTGCCTGTTGGACGATATATTTTTCAATGCACAATTTAAAGATTTGGTGAGTTATAAATCCTGATTGCCCAGCTCTGTAAATGCACGTGGGATATTGCCTCTGCTAATCGTGCTGTTTAATCGGTTTGTACGCTGTGGAACATGAAATTTATTTGCCGCACGACCTTGAGAGAACAAGGTCAACGTAAATATATTTTCACAATCGATCGATCATTGCGCTATTGTAAAAATGCCAAATGCTCGACCCATGTATGCTGGTGTGTGATTTTGAGGTGCAAATTATCGATTAAAGCTAGTGTCAAATAGTAGTCGGAACCGAAATTCGATTAATCGTCAAAGAACTGCTTCAACTAGAGAGAATCGGTGTGTGTTCGAAATCCCTAGCCTGTGACTGCAACAAAGAGATTGTAAAGCCTTAAGCGATTGTGTTATCAAAATAACATTCAAACGGATGTGATAACAATGATTTCTCAATAATCGACCATCAAGATCTATCCTATTGGCCTAATCCGGTGCACTCCAGATAGAGCATGGGCTTACAACGTCGAACGGCTCCCTTATGTGCGATTTGTATCAAGTTGACTGATAATATTAAAATTTGGACGCCGATAAAATGGAAAGCGGACTGTGTACAGCTTCAATGTGACTCAGATGTTCAATATGAATGGTTGGTAATCCCTTAATGCCATTCAATTTCCAAAATGCAAGGTGTTACAAATTGGTAAGCCATTCGAGAACCAATATCACTTTAGAGAGACGATTTTGTGTGGGACCTAGTCGAAAAGGGATCTTGAAGTCTAGTTATGCGGCAATCGATAGAACAGCGTGCCCTGCTAGGTCATGTACAAGAGTGATTCCTAGCTTCTAGATTTGCTGCAACGGACTTTCAAAACGTTTTCGCCTGGAACGTTGCATACCATCATGAAAGCCTACTTAATTCCAACAATGGAGCATTCATCACCTGCTTGGACTCCGTGGTTAGAGAAGGATATGCAATTGTTTGATAAAAATACCACAATGTAACTAAACTCGTAGATGGCTTTCGGAAACGGACGTAACAGAAACGATTGCAAAATCTGAGACTCCTCCCTTCAAAGAAGCTTTCGGAGTGATGTAATACGTACATACTAAATATCATGTACCACACATCACCCTTTAACACATTTATTCGAGTACTGTGAGTCACAAAATACACACAGCCACTCAACAAGCTGTCGCTGATAATTTTATTCTATACGTCTCTGTTTTATTTAGAATGCCCTCTTCAAAATTATTGTTACCCCTCCCAGCGACTAAACGTTTATTCGAAATTCGGACATTTATTTGTTGCGTAACGATTTGAAGAGACCTGCATATTGACTCATGGTTAGTGTTCAACTATTCGTGATATTACATGGTTATGCGCTATTTCTTTTTCATATTTACTATGCTAAAGTAATTGTGAAGCTATGTGCTTTTAGTGGCCATAAATTCTTGAATCTTGAATCTAGAACTGGATCGTAATTTGTTTTAATCCTACATCTTTGTAGACCACGCTTCAAAGTTGAACCTAACGATCGGTTTCCAATAGGTTTTGTCGTGCAGTTGCATTATTTTTTCTAACGATGATGTTGATCACAACGTCAGCGTACAACCACCTTCGATCCACCGAATGCTCCCTATCGAGGCGAGCGTTGCGGGTGAGATTTATACTCCCGAATTGGACTGTTTTGTTATTTAACGCTCTGTGGAGCATGAAAATATTATGCACTTATGGTGTAGATCCATGGTTGATATCGACTGAAGAAAGTCAGAAATAATAACCATGTGCCGTGTAGCGATGTGCGTTACATTTATCCTGTTGTCTCAGATCTCGACTATCATTTTAGTATCTATTTTAAATTCACCAGCATAATTCGGTTCATGAAACCTAGTTCAGAATTCCTAAATACGCTACTAAACCGTTTCATATTGTTCACAAAATGTCAAACGATTGCATTTAATGAAACGTTTTTTCAGTCCTTGAAATCAAATGCATGACGTTTGAGTAAACTGCACGTCCATCGTTGCTTATTTAGCGTGCAATTAATTGAAATCAACCACCTGCAATGAAGCATCGATTTTGTGCTGGGGAAAAAGCACGTACTGTTGTCAATGAATATAACACAGACACTAAAAAAACTCCACTTATCGACCTGATACTGCAAACCTCATCATACGTTGTAATCAGCAACGTTAATCGCGGTGAAATACGATCAATCAACAAAGAAGAGTTGCTGGGAACTCTACTATCGTTGAATCCAAGAAAATCCCCTGGTTGTGATAAAATTACCCCGAATATACTCAAGCATTGTGCACAATCTCTATGCGGACCTCTTACTCAGTTATTCTGCGAATCGTTGTCGCAAAGTGTCATACCGACTAAATGGAAATCTGGTATAATCTCCCCGATTTTCAAATGCGGGGTGCGTTCGGAGCCCGCAGATTACAGACCTGTTACTTTGTTGTCCGCCGTATCCAAGGTACTCGAAAGGATCGTGGCAAAAAACTGAGCAAATACCTTGAGGAAAATAAGCTATTTTCGGGAGCGAAACACGGTTTTAAAAGGGGAAACTCCTACCTTACTCACCTTCTCCTTACCCTTGACAACTGGACTCGAGCAGTAGATGCTGGGGATACTATGCATGTATGTTACCTCAATATGTCGAAAGCATTTGACCGTGTAAACCACAGTATTCTCTTGCAGAACCTGGAACGTTGTGGTATCACTGGCAGTCTGTTAGCATGGTTAGAAAATTACCTGACTGATCGGCTTGTTCAAGTCTCTGTGGACGGTGCTCTATCGAAGTCGGTAGCCGTGACAAGTGGAGTGCCTCAGGGATCCGTCCTCGGACCAATCCTCTTCGCGCTTTATGCTAATGACATACCAGCTCTCATCAAATGCAAGATCGTACTGTTCGCGGACGATATAAAAGTTTGGTCTAAGATAAGTAAGTCGGAGGACTGCGAACTGCTCCAGAAGGATCTGGACAACCTCCAGGCTTGGTCCCTAAAAAATCGCATATTTTTCAATTTCCAAAAGTGTCACATGTTAAACATTGGCAAATATGTGGAGTACCAGTATTTTCTTGGAACACACAGCCTCTCGTGGACCATGGAACAAAGGGACTTGGGTGTGTTAATAAGCAACACCCTAGGGATGTCGAGCCACTGCAACTACGTCTATCGCAAAACATCACAGAAATTGTCACTTCTAAAGAGAATTTTCGGTAGGTTCTCAAAACAGACAATTCCCGGTATTATAAATACATATATCCGGCCCACGATGGAATATGCGGTTCAAGCATGGTCGCCATGGCTTAAAAAAGATGTTGCGACTTTGCAACGAATATATCATCGAGCTACCAAACTTGTCACCGGACTCAGCCGGAAACCCTACAATGAGCGAATCAAAACGCTAAATTTATTTGATTATCCACGTCGTCGTCTCCGAGGGGATTTGATTCTGAATTACAATATTTTGAATACCGAAAATCACCCTCTGCAATGCTTATTGAATCTACGGAGCTCGCATAATACAAGAGCTCACACATTTACTCTAACTGTCCCTCACTCGAGACTCAACTGCAGACGACATTTTTTGCCGTGCGAGTTTGTTTTACTTGAAACAATCTGCCAGATAATTTTGTAAACTCACGAAACCAGCAAACTTTCAAGAGAAGCCTTGATGCCTTTTCGACCCTAAACCCGTGCATCGAAGAAAACTATACATCTTAATACCATGGACCTACATTTGTTATCAAACCAATCGAAAACAATTTTTGCCCTTTGAATATTTACTTGATTCTTGAACTGCTCAGTAAGCAATTTAATCCCATTTGTGCTTCTTATATTATTCGTTGTTGTCATATTATTCTGTGTTTTTTGTAAAGCTATATGCTTTTTAGACCATTAAAATTGAATTGAACTGAATTGAATAAACTTTTCTCACGTACACGCTGAGAAGGTGTTATATCTGTGATGTGCAACTATTGACCCGCCGTGGGTTAGTCAGAACACAATCGTAACTGAACTCGTGTATTGACCGAATGAATGAATATCACAAAATAAGAGAGCGAGTGAATATCACACACTGAGCGAAAATCACAATTTGAACTCACAATCAATCTTCATTGGTGATTAATCGATAGTTCGTTCACTATACAACAGAAGGTCGGATCGATTTTAATCGATAAATATCAATTTCCGACCCTGCAAATTTACACAGAGTTGAGTAAATTGAAATTTAAGTGACATGTGATAAATTTCTTTTGAACTAAAAAAGAGTTTGGTGTTATTGACAATGTTAACGGCTCTGCTACTCGATACCTTGTTTCATTCTATCAGCATTTTAGTCGGGATTTTCTTCTGAGTTTAAATCAACATGGATTTTTAATGCTAGATCCTGCTTGACTAATCTCCTTAGTTTTCTCGATACTGCAATTAAAATGCTAGACGAAGGAATGCCAGTGAAGCCATTTACTTGGATTTTAGCACGGCTATTAATTCCGTGAGTCACCGCCTTCTAGATATTAAGCTAGCAGCAGAAGGCATAGAGGGTAGTCTACTTGCATGAATAAAAGCATTTTTTTCAGGCAGGAAATTCAGAGTTCGGGTTGGATACACGTTGATTAACCAAATCGACGTGATCAGTGATGTCCCTCAAGGTTCGGACTAGGTCCTCTTCTATTCCTAATTTTCATTGATGACTTGTCGTCTGCCTTGGAGTGCCCATGCTTCATTTTCGCGGTTGATGTGAAGTTCATCGGATGAACGAATGAAGATACCTTGATGCACGACCTCGAGAGGGTGATAAACTGGTCATACCAGTGACACCTTCCATTGAACTCTAATAAGAGCAAACTCTTATGAGTACTGGGTGAAAAGATTTCGGTACAGCTGTTGGGGAATTCCCTCGGTGTTAACGCCGCATTTTGGGGTACTGGTAGGGCTGATTTCAAATGGAAGGTTCAATATGCCGCTGCAGCGTGCATTCAAGGTTCTTTTTCGGCTAAAATCAGTTGTATCGAGCAGAAGACCCAATGTATTCCTGCCAGTTTACAAGGCTTTAGTTCTGCCGCATCACGAATATTGTGTTCAGTCGTGTTTTACTCACTATAAAAAGGACATCCTTCGACTTGGAAGCGTATAGCGCCTAGCAACTCGCACGTTTGAGTTTCAGTGAGGTAAACCGTACGCTGCACGCCTGATGTCTCTCGATATTTTCTCCTTTGTACGCCGTCGTTTAGGAGGTGACTTAATTAAAACCTTCAAGGTCTTGAAGATTTTAAGTGGCGTTCCAATAAAAGACGTCTTTAACTTAAGTCCTGAGCTGTGCACCCGGAGCAATTCATTTAAACTTGCTAAGAAGCGATGTCGGCTGGGCTAAGGGAAACACTTTTCAGCTTTGTGGTGGTAAACTTCTGGAACATTATTCTATACAAACTTCTGTCTTACAGTCCCGTTTCGAGATTCAAGCACAGTTTGAAAATCAACAGAGGTAAGTTATTTCCTGAGCACACTTCGAAACTTCTATGTAAGCTTAAGTAGATCACCTTGTTTAGAGTTATCCTGTAAAGCCTTTAAATGTTTGAGTTTTCGGTTTTTTTACACGATTCTAATTCAGTTGATCTCTCACCGTGCGGTTGAAGAGAAACAGCTTTTTCTTTTTCCAGCATTGTTTATAACGCGGTGCTCCCTAAATACAATTTCTTGGCGTCGTGATCATTGAAGATTTCAAGCGTACAAAAAAAACGTTTTGGCAGTGGTACGTGCTTCTCAGCAGCTTTTCGCCGGAAGAAAATTGGATCTCTCGATTGGCTCGTTAGTCACTTACTGTCTTGTGCAAACTGGCGACCTAATAGATGGCTTTAAGATTTTCAATAGTCTTGCGGGTGATAATATTACTGTACTCGCTAAACTTGCCCGTATAACATATACAAGGGTTAATTCTATTAAACGTCTTAACAGTAAACCCAGGCTGCTGGCACATAGGCACTTTATCAGCAACCGTGTGGTCAACTTATGGAATAAGCTCCCAGGTTGTATACTAAACCTCCCAAATGTGTTATGCATATAAAGGGAATTAGACGCTAAATGGCCTACAATATTTCCACACATTGTCTAATAGAAAAATTATAAAACAACAATTACCTATTGTTACATTTACCATCTCATATCTGCCTAGGTCTGTGCTACCTGACAGCATCTTAGCCCACATGCAGTCTATGGCTGTGCTGCACTTTGCCTCGACTATTTTAGTGATTTCATATATCATAAATTGTTCACGCATATTATTGCATTGTTTCCTAAATAGATGACCTCTCACTGTGCTGGTGAAGAGAACCCTTTTCTTACTTTCCAAATATCCAAAAACAAGAACGCGTGGAACGTGTGAACTGTATACTCAATATCGAAGTGCCGGGTGCTCAACCACATACCGTTGAAGGAAATCTGGGCACGTGATTGGCTTTTAGCCACCTTCAGCCCATTGCAACTCGAACCTAGCTCTGTGGAGGTTAATCAGGATATCGTCACCAAAGTTCTGTCGCAGCGGGATAAAACTAAGTCGACAGGTCCCGACGGTATACATCCGGCTATTCTTCAACCGCTTGCAAATATAGTTAGCCTTGCAATCAGCAATCTTTTTGAAGCTACCTTACTTCAGCGTATACTACTAGATGATTGGAAACGAACGGCGATAGTAGCCATATACAAAAGGGTCACATTTCGGATGTACGCAACTATACACCATTAAGTCTGACTAGCATTCATTGCAAGTGAATTAAGAAAATCATTCGGCACCAGATATATAAACATTTGGAAGCCAATTCCTTACTATTTGATGCCAAGCGCGGATTCTGGGAAGGAAGGACCTGTCTAACCAATCTTGTAAGCTTTCTTGATGAAGTGACATTACGGCTCGATCTTGGGCACCGCATGTCTCAAACGAGTCCAGCTCCTTGCGATTAAGATGGCTGATGGTTAGACAGGTAACCCTATGACGCAAGACTCGATGATCGATCTGTTCTCACTAAAGAGACAGCGGCTGCTGGGTGAGCTTATAGAAGCTTGCGAGTTTATAAAGTGTCTTACAAGTGATAATGTTACTGAAATCCTTGAACTTGCCCATAAAGCAGCTACAAGGGGAAATTCTATGAAACGTCTCAAGAGTAGACCCAGGTTGCTGACACGTGAGCACTTTTTCAGCAACCGCGTGTTTAACTTCTGGAACAAGCTCCTAGATTGTATACTAAGCTTCCCAAATGTGTTGAGCTTTAAAAGCGAATTAGACGTTAAGCGGTCTATCATATTTCCGCACATTGTCTAATAAAAACTATAAAAACAACAAAATTGCTACATTTTATCATATCTGTCTAGGCCTGGGCAACCTGACAACAAATTAGCCCACATGCAGTCTATGTTTCACTGTGTTTCACTTTGTCTCGACTGGGATATTGATTTCATACACCATACATTGTTCACGCATATTATTACATTGTTTTCTGAATAGCTGACCTCTCACCGTGCTGGTGAAGAGAAACTCTACCTTCTTCTTCTCCTGAATAGACGGCAGGAGGACTACAGTCCGTGAAAGCCGCTTCACCACCCAGGTCTCTGCTATCTCAACGTAGTTTCCTCACGAGGAGTTACTTGGTACAACCCTGACAACTTGGTACAACCGTGACGTGACGTGCGGTTGGATTAGTTTTTGACCTCCGATATTTTTGGATATAACTTTCTTGGTTTGTATCCGTTCGGTTTGATTTTTGGATATATATCTGAAAGCTTGCTACGTTGGATCTATCCATACAAGAATCATCCATCTGCGACGTATCGTTCTTTGTGTACCTCAACCGTGGATTTTTCTAAAGTTGTTCGTTTATTTGAATCGCTTTTGTGTTTCTGCTGTTCGATTACCCCATCGGTGTTTATCACTGTCGGGAACTACTCGGAGAAATACACAACGTGATATCAAATTCACGCCAATAATCTCAAAGGGAATCTGGCAAATTAGCAGCTAAATCGAGTGACGAAATTTTCCGACAACCCATCATTTTCCGTCAACTCCGCCCAATACCACATAAACCAACCGCAGCCGTATCGGTTTTTGTGCTCTGATTTGTACTTTCGGTTGACCCCGTAAACATGAAACCATGTGATGTTCGCGAAACGTGCGTCGCCTGCAGGAAAGTCGTCAGTGGTAAGGTCAAATCTGTCACGTGTCAAAACTGTTCCCACAAATGTCACGCAAAATGTGACAAATCATTGACCCCGGATGCGCTATCGATCCTGATGGATGAAAACATGCCTTGTGTATGCAAAAGTTGTCAAGCTAAACCAAACGCAGATTTAACTGCTCGAACAAGTGTTGCTCGAATCAACCTGGATGATCGGATGCTGAGCTTAGAGCTTATCATACAAACGTTAAAGACATCGGTAGAGACTCAAAATTCTCAGTTTGCCAGTATGTTTTTCGATGAATCGGAAACCACTGACGGTAATACCAGTCAAATAAACGCTAAATCTTCGATCTTTCAACACGAATGTTTAGCTGTTGCAATTGTGCCGGAGTGTCTTGAGGAGCGTCCTTTTCATCAAAAGGCCACCTTTACAAATGCGACTGTTAAAGACCTGTCTGCCCAAAACATCCCTGGTCCGCAAAAAGATACGAAGCCAAAGCCATCTGCTCACCCGAAGGATCAGCGAAAACCCTTAGGTTCAAAACCAAAAGTCATCGTGCAAAACACTCCCAAAGTGGACACTATAGGTATTCGATCTAAGGTAGTTGAAACGCCCAGCAAGCAGCGAAAGCGCCAAACACACAGTGTAAATTCAGTCCATGGACTAAGCTTGATTTGCACCAACGTAAAGAAAACGAGTGCCACCTTACTAGGGGACAGGCTAAAGCACGATAAAGAAGAATGGAAAAGGTTGTGCAACAACATGGACTTGGAGCCAGTTGAACCACTATCATTGATACGACTAAGTCGTAAACCTACTTCTTCAAATCTGGGCCAGCCAAGATTGCTTAGAATCACGGTTCGCTCTGAAAGGGATCTTGAAAACATCTTACTATCTGCTTTTCTCCTGCGTAAGGAGCGTTCAGAGACCACTGCAAGGATCTTTGCTGATGTGCCCTGGTGGGAAAGGGCCCGAAAGGACCAGCAACAAAACCAAACGAAACAGAGGGATGATCGAAGTATAATCCTTTTGGGAGTTCCAGGAGCTGATGAAGCAACTGATAAAGCGGTGCAGCGCAAACACGATCAGTTACAATGGAGATTCCTCAGTGATATACTTGGTTTGCATGATGTAGCTGTGACGGACACGTTCCGCATCCCCAAATCTACGAATTATAAGGGCATCGGTCCTAAGCCCCTTAAAATAACGTTCTTGCGTAATGATATGTTGAACACGGTCAAAACTCGTTGGGAAAATGGCCGCAGAATAATCCCGCGAGAAATTAGACTAGGTACATCGAAACACCATATTGGAAAGATAGATGCACCACTAAGTTCAATAGAAACACTACCAAGTCAATCAGTTGTTGACGTGTCAGAAACAATTTCAGCCGATACGATAGATCACTGTGTTCCAACAGTACAACCCCAAAACGATCAAGCATCCCTGCAAGCAAAAAACCTTCAGTTGCCGACTCTGGAGGAGTCGGCCTAACATATATTCTGCACTCCACTAGCCTTCTTCCCCACACCCCATCCTTGTTGAGAAAAACAACTATGAAATGCATCTACACCAACGCACAATGTCTCGGAAACAAAATCGGTGAACTGCGTGCAGTTTTTCTGAGATGTTCACCAGACATCATCGCTGTAACGGAAACGTAGCTGCAGACTCAGCAAACAAATAGTAAACTAGATTTACCAGGAATGTCACTTATTCGTCATGACCGTGAAAACAGAGGAGAAGGAGTAGCTTTGTATTATAGCCAAATCCTTCTATGCCGTGAGATTACGGATCCAGACATCGTGTTAATGGATACACTCTGGTGCTCAATCCGACTAGCTAACGGCGAAGACTCTGTTTTGGGAGTAGTAAATCGCTCACCGTCTGCACAGGAAACTTACAATCTGGCACTACTGGATAAAATTCGCATGGTTAATTCCAGATTCACTTGTGGATTTTTGATTATGGGTGACTTCAATACCGAATCTGCAGAGCAGCACCATTTACCCAGAACACTCCCTCGAGCGCGCATTCAGTGAGTTGTTTGACGATATTTCTCTTTATAACCACATTACATGTAATACCCGATACCGCGGAAACGATTTACCCTCACTCTTAGATCTCGTTCTGACAAGCAATGAACACGACATTGATAACGTTGCTTACGAAAGTCCACTGAGACTAAGTGATAACGTCGTCATCCAGTTTGACTATCTGTTTGAAGCTGTAAGAACAAATGATGCCCGTAAAAGCGTTAGGCGGATCAACACTAAGGCGTTGAGTGATACCCTGAAAAACACATTTAACTGCCAACCGGAAACCAGCAACGTACATGAGTTTTGGATATGGCTAATATCTAATCTCAAAAGTTCAATCGAAGTGAGCTCCGAATTTTTCCTCAGGAACTCAAGAAAAAACTTTGAATTTAAATTAAGAAGCCGAACTCGTAAGTGGTTAACGGTACGAAACATTGCTTGGCGACACCATCGGCAAAACCCATCATCCGAGACCTGGGAAACATTCCGTTTACTGCGGAACAAAGTAAACAAATTTGTCATTCAAGACAAGTTGTGCTTCCAAGAAGTGATATCAAGCATGATGGAGCAAAACCCCAAAATACTATATAGTATGGTTAACGATCAAGCTAAAGTGAAACCTGGAGTAGCGTCCGTGAACACATCAGCTGGACCAACAACAACTGCAGCAGAAACTGCTGATGCTTTAGCCACGTTTTATTCATCGGTATTCAACCCGATACAACATGCAATAAACAGCCCAAATACAACACTTTCAAACACGGTTGCCCTAAGTGAAATAAGTGTCACTAAGAAACGCGTCCTCCAAGGTTTATTTAATCTTAAAACCGGAAAGTCTCCTGGGGCCGACGGAATAACCACGAAAATATTGAAGCAATTTGCGAGTTTGCTATACAAACCACTCACTTATTTGTTCGAGCAAACACTGGCAAGCGGAGTGATTCCTACAGATTGGAAACGAGGAATAATTTCTCCAATTTACAAAGGTAGAAATCGCTCCGATGTTTCCAATTACCGACCCGTTACTCTGTTACCAGTGATTTCAAAATTACTTGAGCGACTCATTGTTGACGATCTAATGAAACATTTCGAGAATAATCAGTTGCTTTCGAGGAACCAGCATGGATTCAGACGAAATTATTCCTGTTTGTCTAACTTACTGGTAACGCTAGATGATTGGACAAAATCAGTAGATAAAGGACAAGCAATACACGCGTGCTACTTAGATATATCAAAAACATTCGATCGTGTTGACCATTCCCTACAACTGCATAAGCTTGAAAGGCTTGGTATCACTGGAAATTTGCTGAATTGGCTAAATGACTACCTAACAAATCGCACTAACCAGGTACGTGTTGATGGTGCATTATCCAAACCAATTGCAGCAACTAGCGGAGTTCCCCAAGGCTCAGTCCTTGGTCCGATCCTCTTTTTGGTTTATGTCAATGAAATACCGGACATTGTTCGATGTAACATTTCGTTATTTGCGGACGACATAAAGATTTGGCGCAGCATTCGTAGTCCAGAAGACTGTCTGCTATTACAAAAGGATCTTGATACGCTTCACAGCTGGTCGTTGAAGAACAAACTGCCTTTTAACTTCAACAAATGCAGGATCATGAATGTGGGGAATCGAGTAGAGTTCACATATCACATAGGTTCGCATGTCCTTGAAAATTGCAGTGAAGAAAAAGGTTTGGGTGTCTGGATATGCTCCAGTTTAAAAACATCACTTCAAACTAACAGTGCCTTTAAAAAAGCAACACGTGTTCTAAATCTACTCAAACGTGTATTTGGGACATTTTCGCCCAAGATATTCCCAAGGATCATGAATACATACTTGAGACCAGTCATGGAATACGGTGTGCAGTCATGGTCTCCGTGGCTCAAGAGGGATGTGGAACTTATGCAACGAATCTATCACCGCTCAACGAAACTAGTTCTCAGCATCCAAAACAAACCATATAAGAAAGGATAGCCGGAATAAATCTGTTCGATTTTCCCTATCGACGAATCAGAGGAGACCTTATCTTGCTTTTGTAGTGGATAGCGAGGAATAGATTCTGAGGCAGCGTGTATTCCAGTTATATCCACATACAATTTTGACTCCCAGACAACCACAGAAGAGCGAAAACCGTGCGTAGACAAAGAGTGTATTATAATTAATGTAAGGTTAACAACAAGAAAATTTGAATTACAAAATTATTGATTACTATTGATTAAATATTTGAACCGTCACCACAGATTCCCCTCCTAGAGCTTCGAACAACAAAGCATTCCATACCACGAACCATTCCTTACAGGATTTATTCACGCGAAGGGATACGAGAAATTATCGGACCAATGAATATGTGCTGATCGTACCCCATTCCCGCCTGAACTGTAGAAGGTATTTTTATTCTGTCCGTGTCTGTTTTACTTGGAACAGTTTACCTTCAACCGTTGCTCACGCCACTAGCTTGCATGACTTTAAAACGAAATTAGACGAAATTTTATTGCATTATTCGTTTCCAGAACACTTATATACTGTTTAATCTATGT
>JACCGJ010007059.1:0-11051 GCA_013407085.1 Atriophallophorus winterbourni | reverse complement strand
ATACATATCCTGTACTCCTGAATGAGGACTCAAATAAACGCACGCTATTACCGTAGATTGCGTATAGGAGTGAATTAGACAGGAGCTAAGTTGCACATTGCGCGTGCCAAGCCTAACGTTTAACTCTGAGGTACGGAGGCCTAACCTGAGAGGAATAGCAACACCGCCACCTTGTAATGCACCCGGTCTATCACACCTGATCACGAAATAGCTGTTACCAACTATATCGGGAATGTCATCAGATGCAGAGAGCCAGGTTTCTGTTAGTGCAATTACATGCGGTCTTAACTCATGTGCAAGGATAGAGAGTTCAGACCATTTGTTTCGGATGCTACATGCATTCCCGAGTAGCACTGTGGCGGCAGTGTCACGTAATCTATTCCCAATTAGTCTTGTGTGATTCTCGGGCGGAGTACCCGAGAAGTCAGCACGTTTTTTGGCGTACTGCTTGCGATAGCCGAGACACCTGGTGCGGCCTGAACACCAGCTGTACACTGCAGGTTGCTAACCACGAGCTGTGGAATTACAGGGATAATAATACCACAGACCTCATCCTCGGACGCTTCCAAGATTTCTGCAGCTGATGAAGCCCAATCCTTTTCGGATGAACGGCGCCCTCGATTGGACGTTACTTCGGAACGAGAATCTATGAGGTTTGTCAAACCCCGCTTGTCGTTATTAGAGGTCTTTACAATCTGATCCCTCCTATTTGAAGCGGAAGAGTATTGTCTTATCCGGGAGGGAGGGTTGTCCAGCTTAACCTGCAGTTTGTCTAGAGTTGCTTTGGCGATGTGGTCAGCCTTAGATAGTAAAGCGTCCCGATCCGCCTGGTATTTGAATTCTACCAGGATTGGCCTAGGGCCATCTTACATTTTCCAACACGGTGAATTCGCATTGTAGGAGTGGAAGGCCTCAGACCTACCATCCGGATAAGATCGCTGATACATCTGCGATCTAAATCTTTTCTAGACTTCGATTCCTTAATAAATGGCTCTGCTCGATTAAAAACCAGTACATTTCGTGTTCTAGTTTTTGGAGCAGGGGTGCCACGCAGTGTGTCAAATTTCTTGCGCAAGTGATTCAATTCCTGGATAATGTGATCCAGTGCGGTTGATCCAGCAACATTTTCATGTTGCTTCCGTTGGGTAGTAGCTTTATTTGTCTTCCTACGCCTCTTCGGAATCTCTGCTACAGTAACCAGTAGAAGCTCGCATTGGAGAACGAGATAACTGGCCATTTATGTCTGCGTCCTGTGTGGATGCAGTGTTTTGGCGTTCTTGGCAGCGCGGTTTTTAGATTTGACCACCTTAGAAGAGGTAGCCTGCTTGATAGGACGTCGTAGCTGGCTAGATTTGTCAGCTATGCCCGTGCCAGCCATTATATCAGAACTTACACTAGCCCTCACAACAGATGCAAACGTTTGGGCGGGTACAGAATCTGACGAGCAAGGCAACGTCCGACTTTTCCTTGGCTTTAAACAAGCGGCGTCTGTGGCAGCCTGATGACAGCCGCTACAGTACAACTGCAACCAGCAACCAGGTCGCAATTCCACTGTTTGGACCGACCACAAGCCCTTAACATTTGCCCTTGCTGCTCCTTCAGATAAATATTCACCTCGTGAGATCTGACATTTGGACTTTATTTCCCAATTCACAAGTGATATTAAATATTTGTCTGGACCGTCCAATACTGTTGCTGATGCATTTTCCCGTATGGAAATTTCTACAGTCCGTCATTCCCCCTGGGATCTATAGCAGCTAGCCCTTGCTCAACAGAACGACCCGGAAGTCCAACAGTACGACACATCATCATTTTCTCGTATTCGAAAAAATTCCCGTGCCCAATTCAAACTTGCACATATTGTGTGATTTTCCTACTACCCAACCCCGTCCTTTGGTTACCGCTTCATTCAGACGAATTGTTTTTAATCAAATCCACGGTTTATTCCATCCCGATATCCGCGCTACTCGCAAACTTATCAGCGATCGTTTTATCTGGCGGAGTATGCATAAATACATTCAATGATGGACTAAATCTTGCATCCAGTGTCAACGCAGCAAAGTCCAGCGTCATATCATCAGCGCCCCGGGATTATTCCCTCTACAGCGCGAACGTTTCCAACATGTTCACATCGCTCTGGTAGGTCCCATGGCTATATCCAATGGTTTTGCATACATTCTCACTTGTATTGATCGTTTCACCCGTTGGCCCACAGCTGTTCCTATTCCTGACATTAGTGCGGAAACGGTGGCGAAACCTTTCCTGCAAAGCTGGATTAGCAACTTTGGTGTTCCATGAACCATAACCACTGACCGTGGATCCCAATTTCAGTCAGCCCTGTTTCGTTAGTTAAATAACCTTCGTGGTACGAACCACATTCAAACTGCAGCATATCATCCCTTTGCTAATGGTTTGGTAGAAAGATTTCATCGCTAGTTGAAGGCTGCGTTGATGTCTCATGGAAATACAGAGTATTGGGCAGAGCATTTGCCATTAATTCTTCTCAAAATCCGTACGTCTGTGAAAGAAGATCTTGGTTGTTCTGCGGCTGAGTTACTATATGGCATGACACTTCGTCTCCCAGGTGAGTTGAACGCATCACCTGACGTTCTAACTGACGTTAGCATACCTCATTACGTCAATTGTTTACGAACATTCATGCGTCAATTACGCGTAACTCCTACCCGTTCCAATACCCGTCCTTTTTATCTTCCTGCCGTTTTGCGAACATGTGATTTTGTTTTTGTTAGAACTAGCAGATCCGGTGGGTCGTGTTTTTATTGCTTCCTTGCAACATGGATATATTTCGAGTGTTTGGAAGCTGGCTAATGTGATCCCGATACGTAAATGTGGCAGTCGATCCTCAGTTTGTAAGTACAGACCTGTAAGTCTTATTAACATCCTATGTAAAATCCTGGAGAAACTTATTAAAGATTGGATCTGTCGCCATCTAGTTGATCACTCGTTGCTGAACTCTGCTCAGCACGGCTTCCTTAAAGGGAAGTCGTGCCTAACAAACCTCTTATGTTTTCTTAACGAGGTCACCATGAGGCTAGATTAAGGCCAACAAGTTGAAGTTTTTTACTTGGACTTTTGCAAGGCCTTTGATTCGGTAAACCACAGATTGGTTGCAGACAAACTTGGTTATAAGGGTATCGATGGTCTTCTGAAGAAATGGATATTAGGCTTCTTAAGCAATAGATTCTTTCGTGCCATTAAAACTGGCCAAGCGACATGTCAGGTCAAATGTTCGTAAGTTCTTCTTTAGTGAGAGGGTAGTAAATTACTGGAATCGACTTCCTAAAGAAGTAATTTGTTCTACTTCGGTAGGGGGTTTCAAGAATAGACTTTACTCTGTGTGGCCTCCATTATTTCCTGATTTTTATCCGTAAGGGAATAGTTGGTATGATCCTCATGTTGTCGTTGGAACGCACTAATGTTTCTCCTCACCTACTGGTGAGGGGAGTTTTTGTGTTGCATTCCAGATTACTCTCATACCAGAAGATATTGTTTGAAGTGGTGACGCTCTTCTGTGGCATACCACCGAAAGAAATCTCGACGCTCGATTGGCTCGTTAGCCACACACAGTCCTGTGCAAACTGAACTGAACTGAACTGGATCAGGTTCGTAGACCTCTTCAACCTCCCTACACTGGCTCTTTCAAAGAATTCGGGAGACATGCGAAGTATTTTGTCATCGACAAGAATGGTGAGCACGACACCGTCAGCATTGATCGTCTCAAAATCGCCTATGTTGAGTCTGCTGTCTCGCCCAAACATGGCGCTGTTCCCAGTAAGATCGAAAGCACTGCTGAGACTGCAGTTATTCCATTTCTACCCAGTCCCTCAAATCCAAGTGAACATTCATCACAACCCACACAGTCTACCCATCCATGTATATACTCACCCCCATCTGTCCCCAAACTCGACTAACTCGTTCCAGTCGTACCGTCAGGTGGCCCGCTAACCTAACCGAATTCTCACAATGACGCTTTCGAGCGTTTGCAAACCTCTATTCAAACGCTCTAGGAGGGGAGTATTATAGTTTTTTCCATTTGCATAACCTTTACTGCGCTTGTTTTACTACTTATGCCGAGTAGCGGTTTATGTACTTATGAAACGCGCGGTTTTCGGATTACACGTGACGTGACGCATCTCTTGATCTGTTTTGAGACTAGCTCCATCCACTGTCGCGATTGTGCTGGAGTTCATGTGTTCTGTGGTTGCGTGATCTAAACTACATCGGAATAGCATTGTGTTCCAACTATAAACTATAAACTGCTAGTGGTAACACTCCTAGTTGACCAGTCTTATTTATTACTTTATCTCGACTAGGTTTACCACTACGCTGTGACTTACATTTAAGTTAAGGTAGTTACAATTATCTACCAATCTGGTCGCAGCTTCTAGTCAATTTATTATGTCGCAGCTATCTGACATAACGACGATTTTAACATTATCAGCAAACATGTAACAGAAGGCGAACAGCTGATTTGTTAGATCATCAATGAAGACGAGGAAGATTAGAGGACACAAGACTGACGTAAGATACGAGAGACCGATGAAGGCCTAAATTGAGTATTACCCATATAGCGAACGGGTACTAAAGGAGCAAATCCATCATAAATTAGGATAATGTTGCTCACGATCTGTTCCCACATCCCGTGAACATGATCAAGGTGTTGCCACGAAGTAATTGCTGATGCCTGCAGTGGTGCGAGCTTCGAGCAGATTTAACGGGGAGTTACAGAAGATCGCGATCAACTCGCTAGCCAAAACTACATGTTCGCTCTATCCTTAGGGTAGAAAGTAGACCAAATTTTCTTTACCGCTTCCAGCAGTTGCGAGAGATATGCTGATAGTAAATTTTATGCGGGTTTGTTCGCGTGTGCTTGCAGCGCATGAAATTATGTCCAGTCCAAAAATATTTCGCTTTCCCGAAGAGTGAGAGATTTGATACTAATACTTTATCTCGGGATGATTAATATAACGGAAGATCACAATACAGGGTGCTATGGCCAAAAGAAACGAAAGCTGAACCTGCAAAATAGCATCTTCCTCCGAACTAGTGTTTGGACCACGGTAATACAGCTTAACACCATACGCGTGCATCAGTGTAGGAGCAAGGTAGAAACCATCTACACGTTCGTGGTAGAAAGAGAAGTTCTTTAGCCAAAAGGAAGAGCTCAATGGGAAAATGCCACTCTAGCCAACCTACCATAGGTTGTTCTCTTCTTATTGCACCAAGAACTTCAGGTATGACAGTCGGTGTAAGTTTATGATGAGATAATCATTATTCAGTGTCATGACCGATTTTGTAATAGGAGTGGTTATTTCAAGCGGTCGTATAGTACACAAACCAATATTACAAGAACCTAGACTTCGGGATTTCAGGGTTCATCAATGGTGCTTTTGTCATTCGGTCTAGCCCGCACGGCGTCTATATGCGGTTCAGTTCAGTTCAGTTCAGTTTGCACAGGACAGTATGTGGCTAACAAGCCAATCGAGCGTCCAGAATTTCTTTCGGTGGAAAGCTGCAGAGAAGCACCCACCACTGCCAAAACGTATATTCTTTTTGTCTGTGTGAAATCTTCGCCGATCGCGAAGCCAAGAGATTATCCGGGTTGAACTTAGGAAGCACCGCGTTATATCCGATGCTGGAAAAAGAAAAAGCAGTTTCTCTTCACCAGCACGGTGAGAGGTTAGCTGAAGTAGCATTGTTTATAATTAAAATTAAAAAACACACAGAACTCTAGCCCTCAGTATATTTACGGGATAACGCTAAAAAATGAAAAACCTAAGCTTGTAAAGCAATTAAGGCGAGTATTCAGGAAAAAACTTACCCCAGTTGCGGTCCAACCCCTGCTTAAAACTAGACACGGTACTGCAGGATATAAGTTCTTCTGGAAGCCGGTTCCAGAAATTTACCACCATGAGGCTGAAAAAGTGTTTCCTGGAGTCTAGCCGACATCGCTCCTTAGCAAGTTTGAGTGAATGGCCCCGGGTACCCAGCTCGGGACTTAAGGCAAAGAAGTCGGTCATGCTAACGCCACTTAACCCCTTCAAGATCTTAAAGGTTTCAATTAAGTCACCTCTCAAACGACGGCGCGTAAGTGAAAAACGATCTAGGGACTTTAGGCGTGCAGCGTAAGGTTTCCCTCGCTGACCCTCAATCATGCGAGTTGCGAGACGCTGTACGCTTTCGAGTCGAACGATGTCCTTCTTGTAGTAAGGGCACCACGCCCGGACACAATATTCTAAATGCGGCCTAACTAATGCCTTGTAAAGGGGCAGGAATACCTCGGGTCTTCTGCTGGATAACACGGATCTCAGCCGAAAGAGAACTTTGCGAGCACGTTGAGCTGCAGCGACGCATTGGTCCTCCCATTTGAAGTCCGTCCTAACCAGTACTCCTAAATCCTTAACACGCTGTGTGGCGCTTACAGTGAGAGAATTGCCCGACACCTGAACTGAAATCTTATCAACCAGTGCTGACAAGAGTGGGCTCTTATTAAGGTTAAGTGGGAGGTCCCACTGATGTGACCAGTTTATGACCCGTTCAAGGTCGTGCATCAAGGTATCTTCGTCCGTTGATCCGATGAATTTAACATCATCCGCAAAAATGGAGCATGGGCACTTCAATGCAGAGGACAAGTCATCGATGAAAATCAGGAATAGAAGAGGACCAAGTACCGAACCTTGGGGTACACCACTGATTACGTCGGTTTCATTTACAAAAATAGGTAATAGGGAATCTGCCTATGGAAAGTATCTAAATTCCTGGAATATAACTTTTATTTCGTGGACTGAATTGCTGCAGCTCAGCTACGTTTTCCGCTTTAAAATCCCGTGCTCAGTGTGCTAGTGCTCGGTGTGACTTTTTACTGTGGGGTTATTCATCTATGAGAACAATAATAGGGACTTTATTTGTCAGCTCTATATCTTCTTTATTTAAGTGGATGCCAATAGTTTCTCCAATCCATTGACTGCGAAGAATAAGATATCCAATTGTATGGTTAGCTGAGTTTATTATTTTGTAGTTTGCAATTACAGCTGTTTGTATTATTTCGCGAGTATTTTTCTTCACATGTAATTCTCGTAATTTTATTATTTTTGCTCATTTCGTAATGAATAACAAAGAAATCCATAACCAGTTTATCATAGAAAATTGTGTGATGAGGTATTCGTAATTCAGTGTCGTGGATCAACGTTAATGGTTTGTCCATAGTGAGGTTGTGTTTACCAAAACAGGGTGCATAACCAGGATTCAATCTATTTCGCCGTTGTTGCCAACGTTACAGCATGTCATGAAACAGGTGGCTGACATCATACTTAACAAAGCACTGAAAAGGAGAAGGACTTGGGTGTGTGGGTTAGCAGCACTTTGAAACCGTCACATAACGTCACAGCTGTCTATGAAAAGACGTCACGAGTACTGCTTCTGCTAAAACGCGTGTTCGGGAGTTTCACTAAGCAAACAGTTCATCGAATAATTAATACGTACTTGAGGCCAACCATGGAGTATGCGGTTCAGGATTGGTCACCCTGGCTACAGGACATCAGCCTCTTGCAGAGAATATATCATCGGACCACCAAGCTCGTACGCGGTTTGAAGCACAAACAATATGACGATTGTATTGCAAGTCTCAATCTATTCGACTTTCGCTACCGCCGTCTCAGAGGTGATTTGATACTTATGTTCAATATACTGCATACCCCCAACCATCCCCTAAATCAACTATTCACGCGACTACCACGCAGAACCAGCCGGAGTCACGACTATACAGTACATATTCCTGACTCGAGACTAAACTGTCGAAGGTACTTTTATTCTGTACGTGTATGCTTTACCTGGAACTGCCTACCTTGTAATGTTGCACATTCACCCAACTTGGATATATTCAAATCGAATTTGGACAATTTCATGTTGACCAATCCAAACTTTGAACCTACATATTTTACACCATAAAAGCTTTGAACTTTGAAACCAGTTTCTGTCCAATGGATTTTTACTTGATTCCTGAACACCTCAGTAAGCAAACAAATCCCGTTTTTCTACCCATATTATTCGTAATTCTCAAATTACTCTGTGGTTTTTGTCAAGCTATATGCTTTTTAGACCATTAAAATTGAATTGAATTGAAAGCTACCGCTTTCCCTTACGATACAATCAATAGTGAGTTAATACAGAATTCGACCTCTAGAATGAGCTGAACTTAAGAAAATTGCTTAGTCGTGAGCTCATGATCGATATTATTGTCAACATCTGCGAATGTTACATAATCTTGTGGACGATTTATACTCAAACGAATAAATATCAAATAACTTCAGTGTCAAATCTTCCGTCGAAACTTCATAACATGATACTAATCATGACAAGTTAACCGCCATAGCTGCGGAAGTTTTCGATCGCTCACTGTTTCGCATGTCATAGTTCTTTCCAGCATGCCTAGAGATATGATCAAATAACTAAGCTTACCGTTACGGCGGATGAGATATCTGCAGCAGATAAGCGTTTATGTCTTTCCGAAAACACTTCAGCATTTCTAGTTCTAAGGTTGATCTGAAAAGCTATCCAAGTCTTCAAATGTCAGTTATTGCTATCGCCGTTTCAAAGACAAGGTAAATCATTGCACACAACCATGTGTATTTTACTCGACGATGCACATTTCGAAAAAAATCCCAACCGACAGTAATGAGAACCACTGCAACAGGCTCCGCACAAAGCCGAATATTTTACGATAACCAGTGTTCGACTGGGTTTAGCATTCTCATCAACAAACGAGCAGAATTCGATGTGTTTCTCCAGTTTCTAAGCACCTCCGCTCGTCCGGATATAACCTACAGGTACTTGGCAAGTAGTTGTTGTAACTAAACTTAGGGCTTCGCCTCAAATTTCAATGGATCTCCATAACCGCGAATGGAAAGCATGCGATATTAGGGATAAAATTTCTTACCCAATTCGGTCTAGTAGTCGAACCTTGTAGACGCTGTTTATTATATGGAACTACTACTCTATCTAACACAGGCAAAGCAACGTCTCTAAATTTGATCGATCTTTCACTCGATATTCCTAAAACCCGTTTTACTGACCTTCTCAGATCCTATCTTGAATTGACACAGCGTGCTAAATTTTAACAACTGTCAAACCCAGCATAACGTCACTTATACATGATAGCTATGAAGAGCAACAGAGACTGGTAACTGTGCATCGATTATCGATCTCACAGAGACGTTACCGTTACGGACAAGAATATTACCTTGCATTTACATGATTCCACTATCTCTATTTACACAGTGAATTAGTATTTATGAAACTTAAACTTATGGGAGTCTATAATCAAATTTCAGTTGCTAAGAAGTACATTCCAAAGACAGCAATCACAACCACATTTAGCCTGTGTGAATTTGTTTGGATGCAAATTGACCTGAAGAATGTCGCGCAGACGGAGTCCGGGGCTTAATAGATTTTGTTTACGCTTATATTAACGATGTCCTTATTAACAGTAGCACAGCATACACACATTGAACACTTACGTTAAATGTTCCACGTGTTTTATCAGTAGGACATCGTAATAAACCTTACCAAATTTCCGTTTGGCGACTCCAGCCCTCAAACTTCAGCTCGTACCGTATTACAATAACGCGATCATGACCAGTTCGAGGCTTTTGCAGAAGGCTTGGACATAACACAGCGCAGTCGGCATGGAGATAAAGCAATTTATTTCTTTTGATAATTTCCGTCATGTCCTACTGGACCGTCATTTCATTGTCTCTATTACACATGTTCACATTTCACAAGAAAATGAATCACCGATCCCCACAATAAGGGCCATAGCTTGACCGGTTCAACACAGATATAGGTTACGTCATGGGTACTGCCAATTTTGCCGTCAATCCTTCAAACGGAGGCACATCAACAATGTCGAAACCGCTATTTTAACGCTTCCATCCCTTGCTAGCACAGCATCCAGACAAGGAGCTAACTTGTTTTTGTGAACTCTAACACTGAAAATCATCCTCACAGCTTAAAGCCCAAGGATTTAATAAAACAAGCAAAGGTTCAAAGGCTTTGACCAATCCACAGTCTTGATTTGGCATTTGCCGTAATTTTTAATTTCTTGAAACGCCTTGATTAAAAAAATCATAGCCTGAGAATCAGTTGCAGTTTTTATTTCAAAGCTAGATAAATACATGACGAGTCATGAGTTATGTGACTGTCCCTATGAGTTTATGTTTTACTGCATATACATCGTCATCTCATGATTTTTGTTGAGACGATCGCTATTAATACCATTAAATACCATAGTTCTGAACAAGGTGAGTAGAAAAGTTTAAAGTATATAAGAAACATACTTGAAGTAAATATGAAACCTACAAAACCGATAAATTTTTATCAATAATAGCAAAATTTGGCGAACACGATACTCTATATAATGTCTGAAAATTCAGCAGCATAAAATGCTATGACATTTAGGACGCTTAAAATTCCTGAAGCAGACCAATAGGGCTTATTATAAAACCCTAAACTATCAACTTTAGATTAATGAAAAAAGAACAAAATATATGGGAGAATTGCGGAGGAAATTTTTCATTTATTTGTTGGAAGTTGTCGGTTTATCTATTTTTCCTAGTAGTTTCGATCTAATATGTAGGATATTCGTTGATAAATGCTGGAATGGCACAGAAAACAATCACAAGGACATTCATTCAGCTGAAATTAGCCGCTATAAATTTCTTGAGTAATGGAGCGTCCCTTCTCTCAACTACACGGTGACAGACCTGACATCAATGTTTAAAACAAACTATACATGCGTAGCAAGCCACGTTCGTAAGAACAATTTGTACTACTTTAAATTGTTCAACTTCGCTTGTCATTAATCGAATCAGCGAGACCGTCTGGTATCAGGATTTAAAATTTGAAAACCATTTTTGATAATCAAACTGTTGAGAAATCAAGTCATTTTTATTATAAAAATTCGAAACCATGTAATATTGAGGCTCGCATGTTATTAAACAATCAAATATATTTACATGTTAATATCCGGACTG
>JACCGJ010007058.1:0-11977 GCA_013407085.1 Atriophallophorus winterbourni | reverse complement strand
GATCCATGGTCCCTACGTTTTAAAACGACTCGACAGTACAACTCAGGAGAGAGAATCTCACTCGCAGCGCTCACATCCATGAGCAGTACTTAACGCTGACCGTGCTATCTCCGTTCAGCATCTGATAGCAGTATCGGCTACTACCCAGTTTGGGATGAAGATAGACACAATGCATCCAAGGTGAGCATTCAAACGAAATTTCTTATCAACTTGTAGAATAAGTGTGGTAACAAAGGTCGACATCCTTGTTTTAACTATTTATAACGTATTTCATTTGGGATATGGCAATTTCACGAGTTTGCACACAAATATATTATCTACTTGCAGTTTATTTTTCCTATAATTACGTTTTATTTACTATTATTCAATGTTATGGAGTTCAAACGACTCAGTTGCATGAATGTGACCTTGAGTTTCAATTGAAACTCTCAGCTTTCTGCCTCAGAATGGCTTGCTCACCGTTTGATAAAAATACAGATTTTCAAGCAGCGTGACACGTGAATAAATACAAAGATTTTGTGTAAAGTTATTTTAATCTCATAAAACGAAAAGGGGCAATGTTCCGCACTACTTTTAGTTCTGATTCCAGGTGATTTGTACAAGGAATTGTTTTAATACGTATTCAGGAAGATCCATGCAATTTGAAATTGAAAGGCACATTGAAAGTTAGAATTTCCGGAGAGATAACACGATGTTCGATCAACGACTATGTCTCGCTGCTGGGAACGGCTGCTTTGGGGATCTCTCCGGTCGGTGGTACGTGGCAGTTCTTGCCACCTTCCAATTGGAACCGACGGTAATACAGCTGGATTTGAGTGAAAATGCACTTCCAGTCGGGGACTTTCATACGAAGTAAGTCGTTCACTTCCAGTAACGGAGAAATGTTTCCCAGTTTTCTGAAATTCGTTAACGTCAAGATTTTATTTTAGACATAATTTCGGCGTAAGGTATTTTCATTGGCCATTATTGAATGATTCACATTCTTAGATTATCTCAGTTGTGTATAAAGGAAATGATTGATAATTAGATTTCGATATTCTTAAACATAACAAATAATACAAGTAAATCATCAATTCTATCCACTCAGGCATGAAGTGTATAGTTCACTCTGACTATTGTGCTTCAAGAGCGTTTGAAATTCCCAGAGGCGTCCAACAAGGATTTATTCTTGCCCCGAGCTGTCCTGCATCTAAATCGCGCCTATGTTTACCAACGACAAGAGTTAATGTTCATTTGTGCAACCTGTAGCGTTTCAAGAGCACAGATCAAGGTACGTAATGTGCTTAAACATGATGTGCTGTTTGCTGACGATGAGTTTTAATACCGGCGTAGCTTCTATTTATCGCAGTTGGAAACTGTATTCACAAACCAATATATCACTTGGTGTATCATAGTTTAACCATTGATAATAACCTCTCGATAGACAAGGATGATGATAAGTGGATTGGCAGAACTGTTTCTATCTTCTGTTGTTTGAACTCTAGTGTCTGGGACCTCCGCAAGTTGTTCGCGAAGACAAAAAATGATGGATACAGCATTTACGTATGTGACAGCGAAAGCTGGATCATTTACCCAAGACACGAACAGACGCTGAATGTTTTCCATTTTAAGAGTGTCCGTCTCATTCAGAAAAATAAGCTTTATGAAAAATTGAATTTAGGCGGTATATGAAAAGTCGTCTTCAAACTGGGAAAGAACAGTGCATAGAACCCTAGTGCAAAGTTCTCTAGACGTTTGCCCAATGTAAACACCCGCGCAACCGTTTCATTTAATTTTCTAGATGCACATGATTACGTAAGCATTGTGTCAGCAGACGCTGTTCACACCTGTACACTTAATAAACAATTAACAGCAATGTAATGGAAAATGTTTGTGACAGATCGGGGAATCATAATCATGAAAAAATAAAGTTTGTAATGAATCTGTGAGAGTAGTTTATGGGTAACGTTTCGCTTCTGACACAGAAGCTTCGTCAGGCCAAGGGTGTCAGTACGAACAGGGATCAAGCTTAAATTGCATTCACCTGACCAATCATATGCTTGTTAAGAACTGCACAGTCCATTGTGGGTTCTGCGCTCGTTAAGAAGGACAGGCGCGTTCAATATCAACTGACGCACCACCACCCCTACGTGCCGCATAATCCCTTAATTGTTCTAGTCTTGGCAGGTGTGAATGACATCTGCTGACAGATTAGCGCGATTGCGTAAACAATTAACAGCATTTAGGGGGTGATTAATTGTCTGGATCTCGCCTGTCTATCTTAGAGAACTCAGGATTGGTCAAGAAAATGTCATTTAAACCAGAACACTGTTCGTACCGACACCCTTGGCCTGACGAAGCGTCTGTGTTCAGAAGCGAAACGTTACCAAATACTTGCTATAACCGATTCATTGCAAACTTTATTTTCATGATTATCGAGTACCGATCGGTCTCGATTATTTTCAAATAACTTAATAGTTCACAGTTCATTAATAAACATGTCTCATTGCACCGTTGGAAAGTTTTATCCGAAATGAAACATATGTGTAATATTTTGAAATATTTTTAGCAATGGAACAAAATGTTTTTAGCAGCTAGATCACATCCATCATCCATGAGTCTGAAATCCTAGCAACATCCACGCGATTTGAAACGTATATCACATATAGCTTTAGTAGATATTTCACTCCGATATTAGTGTTAATACGATTCATTGACCGATGATAAGTGCATAGGATGCTCAACGTTTAATTCGACGGTGCTCGTTTTAATCCCAGTGGTTGTTGCATATTCAGGGGAAAGTTCTCAACTCAGATTCCAATCATACCCAGTGGAAGGAGAGATACGAGTATTCGTTGAAAGAAAAAAACATAACTGTCCAACACTCTGTCAGGTGTGTGTAGGACTAAAGTGCTAATCACAAACTTCCGGATTATTTGAAGTACACCGCCAAAATTCGCGAAACCGCGATAATTCCAGTTTCGGAATAATTGCATGAGAAACGTTTGACCCACTCCATCTTAAAACATGAGTATATAGACAACGTCAACCTCTATTGAGCAATATACAATTTCTTAAGTTCGGTTAGACCAGCCAACGTAAAAAGGGCTTGACAACGGATACAGCGTTTTTGGGACATATTTGCGGTAACGGGATTCGCTTAAATAAGATATGGTTTGTTTGATTCTATGTCATTTGCGTAATAAATGCTTCGACCTGTTTAGGTTGGTCATGCCAACCTTATTCAACGTTTGATAGATTTATTTTGTATTGTTGTAAGGTAACCTAAGAAAACCTAAACAGATAAGCGTTCTGTTGCGCTAAATATTCGAACATACATCGGTGCTTTGCGAACGAGATCTCACTTAACCCTTGGTCGTTATTCACCGATAACGTGGACCTGATATATTGACGAGAATAATATTGAAGATCAGTGTGGACATGTTTTATTTGGGAACTTACTCTGCCGTTTCAAACGCCAATTCAAAGTTGGCCTTGCGATTTTCAGGGCTCAATGTCGAGAAATCAAACGCGTCCGGGTAGAAGTGATGAATCAACGCACAGAATGCCAGCCCGTCTCCCCAGCTGCTGCCGAAGTTCTTGATATCGACACCCTATGGGTATGAAGATGCGCAAGTTGATAATCAATTAATTTAGCAACATGTGTTTATTCAATAATGATAGATTACGTTAGATCGTGACAGAAATAGATACTATGAGAGTTTGTCAAACAGTACATCGACAAGATTTAATTGTACTTCCATAAATATCTTCAAAGCACAGACAATCATAAATGGTCTGATTCCATGTCTAACCACAGATATCAACTGCGAGAAGGGATGGAAACGCGCAAACTTCAAATATCTCATTACGCGCAAATGCGGTCGGCATAACGCGATTCCTCTCGACTCATCAGTATTTAAAGATGCAATGGCTAATACAAGAAGATTAAAAGCGTGTTATATCGAGAAGGAGGTCGTTTGAGATTTCGGTTGAAGCATATGAGGAACCAAGGGAAATCACTTGATTAAGTTAAGTTTATTTCATTTTAGTTGGATACGCGTGATTTGACAAAAAGTGCATGAAGATTCTTCATGTTTCCGTTCCATCAGTTGCATCTTTCCCAGATTTTTTGGTTTGTTATTATCCCATCCATTTTGTGTACACTTGTTTATTTTATCATCGATTTGATGCGCATGTTTTGTTGCAATCTGGATCAAGGCTCACTGAACCCGATCTTACTGTTTCCACCAGATAACGGCAAACAGCCAGAAACCGGTAGTGATGGAAGGGATGTGAGTACCACAATATATTAGGATGTTCTATCATTGGGATTTTGAACAGATTTTTTTGACTCACGTACGTAACTTTCTTAGTAATCGCTATTGTTTTTGACCCGGTGAGACCTATAGTTAAAGTATGTTTTTATTTGGAAATTGTTTGAATACAATCAGAGATTTATTGATAAATCCTGGTTTGGACCTGATTTATCACGGGATTTTGTGCTACACTCTAATGTGAACTACAAAATGACTAAAGTAATCTGTTGCTCACATCCCCATCCCTTACACAGGCTACTTTGGTCATCCATAAGCGCCTCGAGTGCTTGACCAAGAATCACTTTGTGATTCTGTGTCTGAACATCGTGGTTCGTGGTTCGTTGTACGTTGTACAGACACATACAAAGATAACCTTGTTTACAAAATGACTGTTTTTTTATAAACCACTAGGTGAAATTAAAGCTTTGTCAGAAAAAATGTTCAAGATTACACATCTTTATGAACATTTGCGGGCAGTTCCCTGATTCAGTTTTCGATGAACAAAAGGGAAAACCAGTCTAGCAGTACGAGTAAGAGCGGAAGTTTCTGATTAAGGTTTGACCGTTAAATCTCAGTTAGATTGCGTCTCTACGTTTAGTTGGAATGGCATATTCCAAGGGTGACACATTCATGGGGGTAGAACAGATTTCTTCCCAAAAAGTAACTTGTGCTGATTCCACGTTTCAGGAGTGGAAATGCTCAATCACCATGCTTCATCGAATGTTTCATGCATGCAACGCCTATAAAGGTATCCGTACCAACATCGCCAAAAACAGCCTTTCAATCTTCAGTGTCAATTTACGAAAGATGCCCCATAGACTTTTTAATCTAAAAGTTATAGTAAATAGCTAAACGGAAAAAGCAAGATTGTGTTAAATAAAGTGAATGGAATGTGAACAACAACCATAAGCGTAAAATATTGTCTGAAGCGCAACGAAAAACTGTTAAATATATGATTTTTATCCGAGAACAAACCTTATAATCTTTTGTCAAATGCTGACACCAATGGAGCATTGCTTCTTTGGCTGATCCTGCCCCGGCGCGAAAACTGTAAATAAGAACCAAAACGATTTGCCGATCGTCACATGGATTTTAGTTGAATGAATCTGCAAAGTTATTATTGGTTTTGCGATCTTGCTGTGATGCGATACTCTATTCAGTCACGTTAACAAGTCCGCTGGGAATGTACAATTGTTCAGCTTGATAAGAATCATAGGATAGTGAATAATGAAATGTAATTAGAGGTTAAACGTAGATTAAAAGCGAATAAAGAATCAGATAAACGATTGGTTACGGACTCTATCAATATCAACTTGAAAACATGTAGCATACTCGAGTTGGTATCGGTTTAATGTTTTATATTTCAAGTGGTGTACCCCTGAACCTAGTTCACTGGATAGCGTCCTATCTTAAGAACCGCGTGCAGTATACTGCCGTGAACGGTAAAGTCTCCGATTCTGTAGCGATTTCCCGCGATGTTCTACAAGGCGCAATACTTTCCCCCTTCTTATTTTCTATCTACATTTCTGATCTTCCGTGCTTTCATTCCACTATTATTCTAAAATATGCTGATGACATTGCTGTTGTTTTCGACCACCATCTGAATTTATTATCAATAACACTGGCCAGTGGTAATCCTCGCTCGGCTTATCGGTAAATCCTCAAAAATGCAAAGAGGTAATATTTTCAAACTTGGCTGGTCAATGTCGTGAAACTCTGCTTCAAGGAATTCCCACGATTTCCTTTCATGGCTCGAACTTCAGCAGAAGCGCATGTTTCAAGTATATTGGCGTCATTTTATCACAGAGTCTCAAATGGACCGATCATGTGACTGCACAGTACTTAAAGGTTAGAAGTTTATCATTTTACGCCTTACGTCTGTGTTCTTTAGCTGTTCTTCCTGATGTAGTTAGATGTTTTGTTTTTTCCTTGCATTGTTCCCATTCTAATCTACGCATCCCCTATAATTTTTCCTGGTCTTTTTGAAAAGGATTTTTTGATGATCAGAAGAGGAATCAAATTAATTTCAAGATTGAGCTCTTCCTCTACCGAGTTAATTCGTGATATGATTGTCGAACACCACTTACGTGAATGTGACAGATTGGTCAGAGTCATATCGTCTGATAATGCACACCTACTGCATGAGGTCCTCATGGCTTGCAGATCGTTCCCAGCTACGCGTAGTCAACATATCGTCCCGTATGCAAGAACTGAGAAATTCAAAAATTCTTTTATTCCTTACCTGGCTCGGTATTTGGTTGATCATACAAAAGTTATTCTCGATTTGAGGAAGAAACTGCCAGTATAATAACTGAAGTGGAATCATCCATATTTGACATGTCTTTTTTAAAAATGTTCATTTTATTACGTGTGGTCGAATTAATTGTATCGCTGAAAATTCGTGTACTCGAATAAAGCCATTCTTCTTCTTCTTTTTCTTCTTCTTCTTCTTCTTCTTCTTCTTCTTCTTCTTCTTCTTCTTCTTCTTCTTCTATAATGCATACCGATGCCGGTCCTAATGTTCCTACTTGAACAGCAGATTTAGCTTGAAACCAGTCGTATGGTCGTGTAGGTGATTCTAGTGCATTCAAAAATGTATGCCTATTCGAGTACAAGGTTATAAACCCCGTGCAAACGTGACCAAACCTGCCAGTCACACTAGCCTTATGAAACGCTAGTTCACACTGAAAACTAGTTTACCGTTTAGCCACTGTTTCAAGGCCTGTGAATACCATCGTGCCGTTCCGAGATGATTGCGGTTGTGTGAAGAAAAAGTATGTACATACGGATATTCGAAGAACATTTTCTACCCTTTTGGCGTGTAATTGTGTACCAGAATGTAGCTTGTCTCTAGCTTAAAATGCTTTGTAGTGGATACCTCCGAATTTCAAGTAATTTACACGCAAATTTATGGTTCCCTTTATTTTTGTGGGAAAATTAGAATAAGTTTAGAGATGCGGGATACAGCAATCGCTGAATAGGTTAAATTATTTCACAGAATAATCTGGAAGGACTGTGTGGTGTTGTTCTCAAAAATAAGTTGTGTTTATCATATGTTAACTGACCATGTCATCGAACTCAGTATATGCTTATCAAAGTTTCGCTGTTTCAATATTGAATGCAACTTATCCTTAAATCTGTACCTCATTAGATCGAGGAGCCAATTAATCAACAAACGAACTGAAGATTGTTATACGTAATGAAAAGCTCAAAAATTCTTAGAAACGTTTTCAAGCAGGATGGTGTGAGACTTACTTTGGTTTCGCTCCACCGGGGTTATTTGCTTTGTCCATTTCTTTGAATTTGTTCATGCTTTCAGAGAAATTTTTAACAATTCTGAAAAGCGATAATTGTGGGCTGAACTCGCGAAAAGTAACAAATCTCTGCTTAGTCATCGAGACGAGCTTGTATGCCGATTAAGCCTTGTTAGTCGTAAATAATGCTATAATCAATATCATTAATATTATGAGATGTAGACAGGCTGGGTACATTGCAAGCTCATGTTTATCACATCAGCTCACATGATGATTCAGCGTAAATCAAGAGTGACACATACAAAGTATTATGCAACGATGTGCTTCATTACATTTCCAGCTATCTTTGTACTTTGTCGCCGTGATCTTTTTCAAGCATCATGAAGCCATGAGTAAATTATCATATAACATCAATAAGTTCAACACGGAAATGATCGATTATTCAAAATTAACGTTGGCTTTTATGGGTGAATTATCTACACACTACCAATAGATATATATTAAATAAACTACTTATAACTTGTAAGTAATAGCCTGGCAATTTTTAAAAGCGATTGAATTGTTAACGGAGATTTTTGTGTAAACCAGTCAAGTTACCCTTCCGTGGAAATTCAATATTGTGATTTCTATACCTTTGATAAGTAACTCCATTTGTCATCTGTTAAATAATCTGCAACCGTGTATCTCTTTTCTTTGCTACGGCACTTCCGTGTTTCTAAAGTAAACGCTTTGGGCCAAGATATAGTTAGCTATTGCTGAGCACATGTCGTCAATAAACCGGTATTCATCACAGATTTTTAAGATTCAAATTTATTATTTTTTTACTCATCATTTTTATTCTTCAAATGCCTTTCATCACGAGACGCGTCTTGCGTTAGTTAAAAGCATCATCAACATGTTTAATCCTAAAACACCTCTACGTATTCATTTGATTTTGAACTTGAGAAGCAAACAGCTTTAACCACAAGGCCGTTAAAAAAGTAATCCAACACTAAATATTTTACTGACTCTAGATTTAGATTTGCATACAATTCGAAAGCTTCTTAGAAGCTCTCACTTGGAACCCATTGGAAGATAAACGATAAACGTTCACTACAATTCAGCAACACCGCGGAGTTTAACAAAGATGTGACGAATATAACTATTTAGCAAGGACGACTGACAATCTTAGTAAAACACGGGGACGACTAAAATGTGTTTGTTTGATGGATCTATTCGCAGCACAGGTTGAGCTAATTAGATAAATATAAGCCAACACTACTTAATCTGAACAGATACTGATTGGGGCCACTGAAAGTAGCTAATGCCGACGACGTACAGATGCCGCATGTCTACTGATGATTGTTTATCGCTGTGAGCGCTTTGGGAAGATGGTTTTTCCCTAATTGAACAATTTAGACATTTGGAATGTTGTGGAGAGTAAAATCCTTATGCGTTTGTAATGTGGATCCATGGCCCATAAGGTCAACACACACCTGCGTACGTCACATGAATCGCGTATCTTTCCCTGTTGCACCCACGATGACCGACATGATGTGAACATCATACCCACCAGTATAAAACCATTGATTTTCCTATTCATCTACTTCTAAAACGTTTCACTTTGACCCAATCGGCATTCTGAATCATTGAATAATTATAGCATTCTCAAACGAAAGTGGTTAGATTTATCTTTCATTGGTATGTGGCATAGTGCATACCAATAATTTTGAATGGTGCATTCTCTAACTACTATTTTGTTCACAGCGATCAAGGTTAATCTTTAGCAAACTTATGCTAGTAAACGAATCGATAACTAAGAAACCCTGGGCATTACTGGCATCTAAAACGGTGTATTCAATAATGCGGCTAATTTCGTTCACTTGTCTATGAGTGGAAAGCTTCAACTGAAGATGTGTATCTCCGAAAATGTATATTGATCAATGGTAAAATGCCTAAAGAAGCTTCCCCTTTGTAAGTGATGTAAGAATAAATAATTGCGTGAGCTTATTTTCACTTCATATCTAAAAGGTAGATTCGGCAAAGTTAGTGCAGAGGTCTCCGTAAACGTTGACGCAACCTTATTGATTTCTACCAATGTAATCAAACATAGGGGCATACCTCGTTAGCCAGGTGATGCAACAAATTTTCTCACCGTTGCGAACTTGTATAAGTAAACATTCCTATTATGATTAAGCTTTCATCCATAACCTTTATTTCGTGGAAGTGGAGTCTAAAATATATTTTTAGAATTATCCATGTGAATGCATTCACTGCCAGTGTGGATTAACATTTTACTGCGTATCAGGTCGCTGGATGCCGGTAAAAATTATGCAATTGTAAGTTGAAGATATGAGATGATCAGATGCACAAAGTGCTAGTCAAGGAATTTTCCAATGTCAAGATTAAAGATTCCAGAATTTATGTTTACAGAAAGCACAGCTTCACAATTACCATATCATAGTAAATATTCGTTCCATGAAAAAGGAATAAAAAGAATTATGTAATGTCAAGTGTAGTCCAGTCAATATGCTGGTTTGGTTAAATCGTTCTGCAACAAATAAGTGTCCGAATTTCGAAAGAAAGTTTCGATCCTGGGAGCAATGACAATAGTTCCGGTGAGGGCATTCCAAAGGTAACAGACACGTACAGATTTAAAATATCGGCGACAGCTGATACGGGGATGGGGAATTTATAGTGTCGCTGAGTTGCTGCGTGTATGTCGTGACTCACGGTATTCGAATAAATGTTTTAAGGGATGATGTGGGGTATTTAATATTTTGTATGTTAGTATCACATTGCTTCGAAGGCTTCTTTGAAGGGGAGCGGGGAGCCTCAGATTTTGCAATCGTTCCTCGTACGTTAGTTTCCGGAAACCACTTACGAGTTTTGTTACACGATGTTATATTTTATCAAGCAATAGTATATCCTTTTTTAACCACGGAGTCCAAGCTTGTGATGCATGCTCCATGGTTTGAATTAAGTAGGCACCCTTGATGGTGGTCAAGGTCCCAAGCGAAGAGGTTCTGAAAATCCGTCGCAACATACCTAGAAGCTTGGAATCACGCATGTAGATGACCTCACAATGCAGGCTGTTCTTCAGGCTGCCGCACACTCAAACGCCAAGATCGCTTTCCGGCTCGGTTCAGCTCAAAATCATCTGCCCAAAGTTATATTGGTATTCGAATTGCCTACCAATTTGTAATGCTTAACACCACCCATCGCCAAACGCAGCAGCCAGATGCACTAGAAAGCCCGACGACCACTATCGCGAAACCGTTAGAATTCAGGTAACGGAAGATTTGATTGAAAATGGTTCAAATATAAACCTTAGTAAAGGATAACATCTATTATTGAACGCTATGCAATTTCGCAATTTAGTCGAACTGGCACATCGTGGAGAAGTCAAGAAGCCGACTGGTTGGCACGCCATTATCCGACAAATCAACTCGAAGTGACAAGTGAAGATCATGCGTCCAATGTGGGCAAGAAAATCTCATACATAAATTCTGTGTGATCAAGGTTATACATGAATGCCACTGTTGCATAGGGTTCGTACAACGAACTACGATGTTCAAACACAGAATCACATAGTGATTCGTGGTCAAGCAGTCAAGGCGCTTATGAATGACCAAAGTGATATGTTGCTCACATCCTCCGAAATTACACTCCACTATCGGTCTCCACCTGATGACGGCAAGCATCCAGGAACCGGTAGTGGTGTGTACGTGCGGGGGATGTGAGCAACACATTAATTTGTATGATCATAGTTTTCCAACTGGACAGGGTGCTAAGATTTTGCAAGCAATGCTCGACATTTATGATACATAATTAACATTTTGAATCTTGAATGACGGCGAATTTAAGTTCGGCATATTTTCCAAATTTAGTTATTGCTGCAGAGTTCAAATCGCCTCGAGTCGCAGGTGTGATTTACCATCGTGTTTGGTAGTTTTAACTAGAATCACAATCAAACGTACGCACATGGTAGACACTGTGGCGAATTTAATCTTTCTCTGAAGAAACCTTTTGTTGTAATAGACTTGTTTCCATTAGAGATCGCGTAAAAGAACTAACACGAACCCCACTGTAGATTTAGTAAAGTTAAATTGATGACAAATTTATCAAGTCGTTTATGTATTGTTTATATTACCCTTCAAAATGATATCAATCATTACCTAGATGCACTTTTCGTGGCAATGTTTAGTTTGCATTTCTGACCGGTTCACTGTAAAATAATTCATGACACTTGATTAATCTTTTCCGTTTCGATGGTACTGGGGTGAAAACCTTTCACAAGTTTCTGTTACTTGCTAGAGTATTCCTGCATAAAGCTTTCCAAAATATAATTTCGGTTACTGGGATATTGTAAAATAACCAGCGCTTGTTGAATACGAAATTCGCAAACCGCTTATTGGTGTTCTTTATATATTATTTGTTACGTCA
>JACCGJ010007057.1:0-13243 GCA_013407085.1 Atriophallophorus winterbourni | reverse complement strand
AAGTCCAGGGGTTGGGAAACAGTAGTAAGTATTTTGTATACGAGGATGACATCACCGCGCATTCTCTTTTGTGCAAGTGTCCTTAGCTTCAGTCGTCTAAGTCGGCCGGCGAATGGCATATTCTCTTTTCAAGGCCATGGTGTCCAGGCTTGTTCGGCGTAGTCTAGAACCCGAGTGTTCATATGTGTTTTCATCATGACAGGAAAAACACCCGTGGGTTAAAATGACAAAAATCCATTGCAACATACAGAGCAGCAGAGACGCGCGTTTGTAAACGGCTTCGCATTGTGGAACATTTTTCAAACTACCGCAAATCCATACATCCAGGTCCTTTTCTTTTTCGGTGTACTCCAGGTTTATGTCGCACAGCTAGTATTGATAGGAAAAGCCAAGTTCACGACCGATCTAAATGATCTTCGACTTATTTTCGGTTGACCAGCTGAACAAGGCATTTAAATCTTTTTGCAGCAAAATACCATCATCCGCATTGCTGATTTGCCTCCACACTTTTATATCGTCAGCAAACAATACCACATTACTGTCATTTGGTGTTGGTATGTCATTCATATAGACTAAAAAACAGTATTGGTCTAATCACTGGGCCTTGTGTAACACCGCTAGTTCAGTTCAGTTCAGTTTGCACAGGACAGTATGTGGCTAACGAGCTAATCAAGCGTCCAGAATTTCTTTCGGTGGAAAGCTGCAGAGAAGCAACCACCACTGCCAAAGCGTTTTTCCTTATCGTGATTTGGATAACCTCGACGATCGCGCCGCCAAGGGAAGCCAATCGAGCGTCCAGAATTTCCGTCTGTGGAAAGCTTCAAATGAGCGCTCACCACTGCCAAAGTTGGTTCATTTTCCTCTGGTATCCTCGTCGTATGCGAAGGTACGTCCGATGTTTTCTAAGCCGTCCGTTGGTCCCAAAATGTTTAGCTGCAACTGAGAAAAACGGAAATTTAATTTTCTTCAAGAATAGGCCGTGAAGACTAAATCTGATGTGCCTGTTGCTGAGGTAATCATTTATCAATTTATGAAGTCCTCCAAAAATACCGTGTTTCTTTAGCTTGTTCAAGAGTAAACTATAATAACCTCCGTTGAAAGTTTCAGAAATGTCCAAGTAGCACGCATGAATACAGCTCCCACATCTACAATCCTCGTCCAATCGTCCTAGCGTGTCAGCAAATTTGTTAAACAACAACGACTTCTGCGAAATCCATGTTAGGCAACTACCAAAATTTGGTTCGTTTCCAGATGTCGCACTATTTCTGCGATTATTATTCGCTCAAAAACGTTTGATACCGAAGACAGCAATGTTACCAGCCTGTACTTTTTAACCTCTGAACACACATTTGTAAATGGGTATTATTTCTCCCAGGTCCAAGTCTTTTGGAACCACGCTAGCTTGGAGCAATTTAATAAAAATGCAGGATAGATGTTCAGATGGCTGCGCGTGACAGATTTTGAGCCGGTTTATAGTTATCTCGGGTTATCCTGGAGATTTCTATGCAGACACTTTCAAAACATGTATGAGCCACATGCACCATATAATGTCTCGTTAATATACCTTTGCACGTTTGGTGCGTCCAGAGCTTACACAAACAGCGTTTAAATTCTTTAGCTACATACTTACCACAGCCAGCCTGCTGACATGGGAAAGTAATGCCAGCCATAATATTGACATATAATAGAGATATTTACATTCAAGAAATGAACTTAATAGATTCTACAGAAGTTGATGATTAGTTCGAAGGAATTTCCAACATTAGAACAACTGAGAAATAATATATAGGAAGAGCTTGGAAAAGTTCCCACGCAGGCTCCGCACTCAATTTGGTTCCGGACCCAATTCCATCAAATTACATTTGATTATCAGCAAAGCTAAAGTGATTCATTGATTTTTTTACATTCATGCATGTTCCGTTCTACTTGTAGCGGAAAAATACCAAATGTAGTGTAAAAACAACACGATAAAACATAAACAAAATATGACAATGAAAACTCACGGACAGTGAAGAAGTATATTCCACTACACACAGAATAATCCGCTCCGAATAAATCCAAGACAGACAACGAGTGATGAGAAAAGGTCCGAAAACAGCTGAAAAGGAGCTCGACTCCGTTAGAACAGTCAACACAGAACAGTCAGCACAGAACAGTCAGCACAGAATAGTCGACTAGCACAACGAGGCAGAAAGAAAGACGCGCGGTTGGACGGAAAAGTGTATATTCAAATTTTATGTGGTTGCAGTTTAGTAAAACAACGATACAGAATGTATGAAAAGGTGAAACGCTACAGAGCCCTCCCCTAGAGCGTCGGTCGGATCGACCAACGATCGAAAAATCAGAGAATAAACTCTGCTAACCGGGCGGGGAAAGAGACACAGCGCCCAGAACGCGTGCGAGAAACTGTAGGTTGAGTATTGTCGGTTGGTTGGGAGTAAGAAACAGGGTCCTCGGTCATTGGCTGGGTCGGAGGGGTTGACGGGAATACCATATTAGAGTCATTCGAAGAGGGTTGACCGTATGAGGAATCGATATAGGCTGGCTTTAACCTGTCGATGTTGACGGAGTCTCGTGTTCCGTTTTTGTCCAGGACAAAATATTTTGGCTTGCGCACCAAAACTTTGAAGGGACCGTCGTAGGGCGGCTGTAGGGGCTTCCGCACGCCGTCGACACGAACAAAAACGTAGGGGCAGGTTGAGAGGTCGGGATGAACTTGGGCGGGACGGTTGTTGGGGCGCGTTAAGACGGGACGAACAGACTTGAATTGCTCCTTCAATCTCGCGGCGTATGAGGAAACATCGGGCTCACCGGTGTGGCGGGAGTCAAGAATCATCTCGCCAGGCAGTCGTAGTGCGGTACCAAAAACAAGTTCCGAGGGACAACATCCGGCATCCTCCTTGACCGTGTTCCTGATTGCCAACAGAATGATGGGTAGCCGTTCAGACCAATGCACACTGGACGAGAAAGCGGTGATGGAAGCTTTCAATTGACGGTGGAACCGTTCGACTAATCCATTTGCCGCGGGGTGGTATGCCGTCGTACACATATGTGTTGATCCGATCATTCGGCTAACATCCCGAAACAATGCAGAGGTGAATTGAGATCCTCTGTCTGTGTTGATAGTAGCCGGAACGCCAAAGATAGATATCCATGAATGAACAAACGTCTGAGCAACAGTCTCTGATGAAATATCACACATAGGCGTGGCAACAGGCCAACGCGTGAATCGATCCACACACGTCAAAATGTAGGTGTAACCCTTGGATGGCGGTAAGGGACCTACAATGTCCAGGTGCACATGTTTGAAACGCGCGTCAGGTTGGGGGAATGTGGCAAGGGCTGCACGGGTGTGCATATGAATCTTGCCCTTTTGACACGTAACACAGTGTTTTGCCCATTGGCGGATATCTTTCCGTACGTTGTGCCATACGAAACGTTCGGTAATAAGACGTACCGTTGAGCGTATGCTCGGATGGGATAATCCATGAAAGTGATCAAAAATAATCCGGCGGTGAGATTGTGGAACAAATGGTCGCGGCTTGCCGGTAGAAATGTCACAATGGATATGAGCGTCCCAGTTTAGGAGGGGTAAACATGAAAATCGAAGGGAAGGGTTGTTTGTGATGACGGAAAATTCAGGATCAGCTTCCTGATGCCGGGCAAGATCCTGTAGTTCCACAGATGGTCGATTGACTTGGTGTAAATCCGTGCGAGAGAATGCATCAGCAACAACATTACTGCTACCATCGATAAAGCGAATATCGTCGGTGAACTGCAATATGTAGTCCAACTGACGGATTTCTCGAGGAGAGTGACGATCCGCAGAGGTGCGAGCTGCATAAACGAGGGGCTTGTGATCAGTATAGATGGTAAACTGACGTCCTCCAAAAAGTGCCGGAAGTGTTTGATCGCCAAGTACACAGCGAGAAGTTCTCTGCCGAATGTACTGTACCTCGTCTGCGTTGGTTGCAACTTCTTCGAAAAGAACGAAAGTGGTTGAGCATCGCAGCCGATCAACTGTTGTAGAACTGCACCCACTGCAACAGAAGAAGCATCTGTTTTGAGCACAAGGCGGGCACTGTTTGTGGTATCCAAGTGGCTCAAGGACGTAACTGTTGACAACTCCTTCTTCACGGCGACAAAAGCGGCCTCCGCTCCAGCTGTCAACACGAGTTTCTTTGGATTTCCTCGTAGTAAATCAGTTAAGGGTTGTAACAATTGAGCACAATTGGGGATGAACCGACCGTAATAATTGATGACACCAAGAAAACGACGAAGGCTCTTGATGGATTGGGGTAAAGGATATTCCACGACAGATTGGGTTTTGTCGGGTAACGGGCTAATACCATGGGAGTCGATTTGATGACCAAGGAATTGGACACTTGTTTGACCAAAGACACACTTTTCGGGATTAATAGTGATTCCGTAATTGTCGAGACGTTCAAAAACAACGCGTAAATGTTTTTTGTGCTCCTATGCAGTGGTACTGGCGATGAGGACGTCGTCGATATATACAAAAACGAAATCTAATCCACGAAAAATTTGGTCCATAAATCGCTGGAATGACTGAGCTGCATTGCGAAGTCCAAATGGCATTCGGAGAAATTCGAAGAGACCAAATGGGGTAATGACAGCTGTCTTGGCGATATCCTCCTCGGCCATTGGTGTTGGATCCTTTCACCTTCCAACATCTATTTCTAATATTTTATGTGAATTTTGAAATCCAAACACTTTCCATTTTGTTCTTGTTTCTTACTGCACTTTTGTTTTACTCTTTCTCTTTGAATAATTTGACTCCATTTTATCTGCGCCATTTCCCGTTTGGACTCGTGTGCGTAACGTGATACGCGCTCAATATTGTTTTTGACATTGATCCGGATTTTTACCCGGTTGACCCCAATATTTGAGGTATGTTTTTACTATATTTTGATTGCTCCAATACAGTACCGCATTTATAGACAAATCCGCTTTGGGTTCTGATATACCTCTGGGATTTTGCGCGTCACTCAACTTGGGACGTTTCATTGATTGTCAAATACAATCAAAAGAACTCAAATAGTACTACATAGTGCTCAATTAATTCGGAGTGTTCATCCGTCTTCCCGAATTTTGATTCGACATTCTCAAGCAATCGTATAGCAGTGGAATGCTCAAGAAAGATTTTACCATGTCGCTCGAGAACAAAGTCTCTGCTGAGTAGGATTTGATTTTTAATACCTTTCCTGAGGACACTTTCACTAATGACTCTCCCCACAGTTCATTTTCCCAACCTTTGCAAAGATTCGGACACCGTTTCGCTGAACCAGCAGAGGCAAGACTCGACGAAATGGAAAGAAAAAGAAAAGCAAGACAAAGGAGAAAATTAGAGCAGGAAATCGCTATCGATAAAATCGAAATTGAGATAAAGGAGAGAGAAATTAGAAAACTCTATTTAGAAAGAATGGCTTCGGAGAAATCGAAGAGACCAAATGGGGAATGACCGCTGTCTTCGCGCGATATCGCTCCCACCCCTTTTCATTTTAACAACACCTACCCACTTACCCTCTAGCTCACAAAACCACACTTGGAAGTGTACACACCCCCCCCACACCTTTCCTTCCCCCCCCATCGCGCCATTGGTATCTGATGGTAGGCCCGTACGAAATCCAATTTTGAGTAAAACTGCTTCCCACGGAGATGCAGGGAAAAATCGTGGATATGTGGAATAGGGTACCGATCGGGTATGGTGATGGCGTTGAGTGCACGATAGTCACCACAAGGTCTCCAGTCGCCATTTTTCTTTGCAACCAAATGCAGCGGCGAGGCCCATTGACTATCGGATGGCCGAATTTTGCCAAGGGTTATCATATGTTGGAATTCGTTTTTAGCTGCGTGAAGTTTGTCTGGCGGGAGCCGACGGGGCTTGGCAAAAACTGGTCGTCCTTTGGTGACGATGTGATGTCGAACCAGGTGCTTGGGGTTGGTCGCTGCAGTTGAGGGGTGCACCAGCGAAGGGAAATCCGTGACGAGGGAAGAGAACTCATCAGAATCGGGAAGGCACACACGTAAGTTGATAGAATTAAGTGCAACGGTTTTACAAGATACGTGAAGTGAAGTAATCTTATCTTGCAATTGGCGTCGCTTAATATCAACAACTAAATCAAACTGCGCAAGAAAATCAACACCAAGGATTGGTTGTTTGACATCGGCAATAATAAAAAGAAAAGGGAACTGCCGGCGGAGTCCGAAGTCTAGGTTTAGAAACTTCTGACCATACGTGGCAATTTTCGTTTGGTTAGCCGCCTGGAGACAAATTCCTGTAGCTTGAAGGTGGCGTTTTTCTGCAGATCGAGGTAGAACGCTCACCTCAGCACCGGTGTCGACGAGAAAATTCTGATGAGAATTCCGATCAGTGACATACAGGAGGCGACTAACGGGTTGGCCAGCGACAGTCGTCGCCACTACTGGCTGGCGCTCGCGTTTCCCTGTTTAGAGAATGCGCCAGACTTGGGGTATTTGCAACCGGGGCGACAGTTACGCGCATCGTCACCGAAACGTCGATGAAAATAACAAATCTGATTGCGGTGTCGCGACGCACTGCGGTGTTGTGACGTACTGCGGTGTTGTGGCGCACTGCTGCGTCGTCTCGAATTGGAGTGAGTGCGGGTTTCAGCATAACGCGTCAGATTTGCTATAGAGAGTTCAATTCTGGATAGTCGTTCTGACAGACTTTCTGTGGATTTTAAGGGTTCATTGGGGATTAATGGCTTGGGTGTCTCAACTTGCTGGACGGTATGATGTCCGTAATATTCGTTGATTTTATCCGCTATATCAGCAAGCTCATCCAACGTGGAACGGGTGGCAGAGGCTGCTAGGATGGACGCCATGCTTACAGGTAGACATTTCAACCATAATTGACGAATGATAGAGTCATCGACCTTTGAGTCCCCAACCAATGCGCGCATATGGCGAAGAAGCTGCGAGGGAGTGCGATCACCCAGCTGAACACTTGAGAGAAGCTGACGCAATCTGCCCTCTTCCGATATAGTGGTTCGCTTCAAAACAGCGGCCTTGAGTAGATCGTAAGGGGTTTCAGGAGGCATGACATCAATTACATCAAAAACCTCTGCGACAATCGCAGTGGGGAGAGAATTCGAAGCATACAGATACATCGTGTCCTGTTTCGTAATTCCTCTGAGCCGAAATGTGTTTTCCATCAGACGAAACCATGCACGCGGATTAGTACCGTCAAAATTAGGAAAAGGGACAACAACAGCGTTAAGGTTGAGAGAGTTGGTAGAGACGTCAGATTCCATGATGAAAAAATTGATATAGGAGCGAAAGGAAATATAAATCACGTCATGCTCACCAAATATGTAGCGGAAAATACCAATGTAGAGTACAAACAACACGATAAAAACATAAACAAAATATGACAATGAAAACTCGCGGACAGTGAAGAAGTATATTCCACTACACACAGAATAATCCGCTCCGAATAAATCCAAGACGGACAACGAGTGATGAGAAAAGGTCCGGAGACACCTGAAAAGGAGCTCGACTCCGTTAGAACAGTCAACACAGAACAGTCAGCACAGAACAGTCAGCACAGAACAGTCGAATAGCACAACGAGGCAGAACGAACGACGCGCGGTTGGACGGAAAAGTGTATATTCAAATTTTATGCGGTTGCAGTTTAGTAAAACAACGATACAAAATGTATGAAAATGTTAAACGCTACATACTGAAGTAGAGATTAATTATTGAACATAAGCTTGAATCAAAATTTAACTTGCTACTCCTGAAATAATAAACAAAAACATTTTGCTCGATTATTCGGAATTTATTTTTTCCGAAGAGATTTGTGCTTAATTTTTAAAATAATGTCACCTCATATATTGAAATGTAACATTTTATCTCCTAATTTCTGAAGAAACTAGTTCGTTTTCGGCGACAAGTTCAACCTTCAAATCGATATTTTAAAAGCGCGTTTTCGAGTCAATTTTATGGACGGACCTTTTTATTTTCTGCGTTATGTTGACGTGTTTTGTTCTCGTAGAGAGATTATCTTGTGGCTGATTCTTCAAAAATAAAAGATAATGTCGAATGTGACCGAACATAGCCGTCAAATTTCAAACGGGTCACGAACTTCTGGGGATGATTTATCAATCGATGAGTGTGAACGTATGGTCCTTTCCCCTCCCCCGGTGCCAATGGATTTATACACAGCCTGTGATGCCATAAATGCCGCTGCACGTCGTTCTAACTCTAGTCGTACACATTCTATTCAAACCCAGCCAACAGATGGTTGGGGTGATTTTGACAACCGTTCAAGTGAGTATATATTTGACTCGTCAGTTTTTAACCATTGTCTGTAAGGAATGGAACCATGATTTTTCTTTCATTTTGTATTCAAACTTATTAACTTAATCAACATTGTATCAAAAATAGTGCTCTTAATCATATATGGTAGAATTCATTTTGTGCCAGTGTCACTGCTATCCGTTTAGGTTACTTTCCTGAATACAAGTGGATTCCTGATAAAGAATGACATCACGATGACAGTTAGTTTGCAGCTTTTTACTGTCAGACACCATAACAAGCTTTAATCGCAACATGAAGATTAATCGAACATCTTAGGATGCCTGTTAAAACAGCATCAATGATTACGATTTTTAGCCATATTTTTGAGCGTCTATAATCTCTGTAAAGACTGATTGAGGACCCAAAACAGAAACTATCCGCTGCAATTTTAGTCAATTTTTCTCTCAAGGTCTTCGGTTTCAGCCAAGACTGCTTTTGATTGCTCTCACACGGACGCCTTTCTGTGCTTAGAATGGTACGCAAAACCAAGTCAAGAAAATGGATTCTACAATCGCATGATTCAGCGCAAAATCATTATGCTGATCACAATTTTTGACCAGAGAAGTAATGCTGAAGTGATCTTACTCTGAAATGATTTGAATCGCTTGCAGCCTGTAGCACATGTTATTAATGTATTATGCATTAATTTTAGCAGCCCCAATATTAAAATTTCTCAAAGCAATACATTTTCACAATGTTTGTGCATTTCCCAAATAGATATCTTATGTTCCCAATCTTCCAAGCTTTCATTACTACCATTGAGATAAAATTGTAAGTCATGTTGCCATCAGAGTGGATTTATTTATCTCTCCTGGTATTGAACATTGTATTTAATCTGAAGTTAGCAATTTTACGTTACTGAAAGCAGCAAGCATGCTTCTGTCCTTGTTGAAGCTGTGTTCAGCACATTTTCATTTTCCACTGAACTTAAATGTACGGCATACTTATCGACATCCGACAATAACCATGTTTGGTCTTCAAATGGGCATTTGCATGAGTTGATTTAAATGTTCTGTTTACATTTTGCTATGTGAAGGTGGTTCGCAAAAGTATGACAACATACTACGCGCGTGTTATGCATAAACATCGGGATATTTTACAGTTTACGACTACCTTCCGCCAAAATTCTCGTGCTTGGATGTTTGTTTGATTCGAGGTGTATGCCACTCATCTTACGGTGTCTATGCCTAATCTTCCATAGATCCATCTCTTCCCCATCTTTTTAGGATTTTCCACGTCATGCTTGTAGGGTATTTAAGTACTTAGTGCACGGGTGTGCAATCGTGCTGCATTTCTGTACTGTTTGGCTAACACCGTGCCCCCGGTAGTGAGCTGCATGCGTATACATGCTGGAGTGTCACTTCCATAGCATGTTCCTTCCCCATATGTGTCTAGGCGTTGGCAACCTTACAGTATCTCAGCCCACGTGCATTCTCTGACTGTGCTGCACTTTGCCTGAATCAGGCTTGTGATTTCATACATCCATCCATCCATACATACATCATACATAGGTACTTGGTATATCTATGTATGCATGCAATCACAAGTCTAATCCAGGCAAAGTGCCGCACAGTCAGAGACTGCACGTGGGTTAAGATACGTGGGTTAGGTACTTGGTACAAAATACCGGTGTAATACTCTCCGTGATGATGTATAAGCTTTGCAAAAAAGCTAGTTAATTTTGTGTCAGAATTCTTGGTGCGTTGTATGCTATCCAAGTGTATTATTCCGCTACAGGACATCGATTTTACGAATGACAATTTATTACTCGACAATCAGGCGCTCTTAACGGTAGATCGTTTTAATTATACCGTTAGTTGTATGATTAATTCAGCATTATTTGATGAAGAGGTTTCCGCACGGATTTTTAAGGCGACCGTAACACTTCACAACCCGGATCACCTCCGGCGTCCGAAAAGACTACAGATCAAAAGTTCGCATTACATTACTGAATGGATGCGAAACTCATGTATGTATGTATGTATGAAAGCACAAGCCTGATCCAGGCGAAGTGCCGTACAGTCAGAGACTGTACGTGTTCTAAGATACTATCAGGTTGCCCAGGCCTAGACAGACTCGTAACGAACATATTGAACGCCCTCAAATGTTCTACAACCGCTGTCTCCGTCGCATTTTGAGAGTTGACGGATGCCAGACCACCAAATGCCATAATGGATTCTTTTTGTTACTCCGCATCCTGCTTAGGGTAGAACTCGTGATGGGTAAACTGTCAAATGGCATAGGCTGCCAAACTTTCTTAGTAGTTAAGTTTCCATGTTCCACGTAGTTCGTTTTCCGGACTGGTTCCCCGCGATGCAATATCATAGTGGCTAGTTACTAATCAGGATACGTCTCGAAACCTTATTCAGTGGTAGTCTTGCAGTGAACATCCTCTTATGGTGTTTACTTATTCTTGTATGCTGTCAAGTGGAATTACCAGTAAAACTTGCTAGGATGCAAGACAATGAAGGTCGAGGTGAAGCTGACGTGCTGTTGTTACTCTATTCGTTCACAAAATTTGATTGAAGCATGCTACATTTGACGTGTAGGCACCTCATCCCATTTTGTTTGTCTACTATTTTAAAGACCTCTGTATTGGTCGAGTCTCACCCCTTTTCGTCTCTTGGATTTTTATTTCGCCATGGCTGTAGTGCACTCAATCATTTGATACATGCTACCGGTGTAATATTGTCCCTGATGATTTACAGTACAGTACAAAATCAAAAGCCCCGATCCAGACAAAGTGCCGCACAATTAGAAACTGCGCGTCGGCTACGATACTGTCAAATTTCCCTGGTCTACGCAGACATGAGTGAGAATCGGAGCGTAATCCGGCGTGCTTTTCCGCAAATTAATTAATGTAACCGCACAATCGTGCAATACAGATGATAGTGCAATGTATGACACTGCATGAAATCATTTTGAATGACGGTGAGACTTCAGGGCGGTCCCACTTGCAGCGTATTACCAGCTGATAATCAGCGTAACACGATGCTACCTGTGAAGTATAGAAGTACTGCACGACTGCACATTCACCCGTACTCTCGCGCAGTCTAACAGACAAAAATAGTAGAGATATTCATACTACCTACTACTTTACAGTTGCTTTGAAATGTGTCTTCGGTTGCATCTGATTACCTGGAAATTAGCATGAGATCGTATGCACAATTGTTTGTAATTATGGCAACATCGACGCCAAATTTGACGTAATTCTTGCACTTCCATGTACAATATCGGCGTAGCATTTGATACTTTGTTGTCTGCGAAACTAGATAGTCTATTGGTATTTCCATACAAACAAAATCCTTAACGTGCAATCCTTCCTGTTTTTACAACGATCCTTATAACTGTAACGTCAAACTATGGGATTCATCTCCTTAATGGTTATATCCCGTTATTCGCGGATGTTCAATCGTGCTGTACTTTGTGTTGTGCGGCGTACATCGTGCTAAATTGATTGGTCAGAGGTAGTGAGCTGCATGCTGAAACAGGCTGAAGTCTCACTACCATTTTTTCTTTTTCATATCTGTATAGGCCTGGGCAACCTGACAGTATTTTAGCCCACTTGCAGTCCTTGGCTGTGCGGCACTTTACCTGGATCAGGCTTGTGATTACATACATACATATATCCCGTGAAAGATGTGTCTTTGAACTGTGTTCAGTGGCGGTTTTGTTGCTAGCATATTTTTGCAGTGTTTAATTAATCCCGCCTACAGCCAAGTGGCAAATCAAGGATCGCTTGTTATAAAATGCTGCAGTGAAAGTCGCAAGGAATCAATCGTGGGGTGTTATCGTTGTACTCATTCATAAATATTTATTAGATGCTTGTTTGAATTCTGTGTCACGATCTCACTCACGTTGGTCGTTTGTTCTCTTTGTTTCTATTATTATTATATATATTAATTCCGCACAATCCTTATTTCAGATATAGTGCGTTCAACATAAACAATGAGATGTACAAAGCGAGGATAGGGGGGTAAAATCGGTTGTCCAATCGGCATCAGTTGAACGTGGCTGATACTACCTCCAACCCCGGTTGGCTACACCGAAGTTGAGCATCGGCACTTGTTACTGATGTAAATGCTTTTCCTTAAATGATGGTGTTGTGCAAACTAGTTTTTTTATTGATGTGTAACATCGGTCCTTAGCATTACACGTATCGTGACTAATTTCAATTGTTTGATAGGCTTAGCAATTGTATTCCCACGAATTGGTGCACTGGTCGGAAGTTCTTTCCACTTTTTTCGGATTATGCGGTCCGAATCGTGTGTGAAGTAGATCGATTTCAGCGCCGACCCCCCCCTCTTACACGTTGGGATATCCTCATAAATTTTGAAACATCACCGCTTGTACCAGTATAATCGGCTGCACCGTCCTAACTGCCTGTGGCTGGTATACGTCAGGCTGTCACGGGCCTATATAAGGCATATCAAGAAAAGAAGAATACGGTGAAAGTACCGTGTGTTATCGCAATGCAAGTCACTGGAGTTTTTCAACATCAACTATGTATTGTGCAGCTAACGCTGTTCCGAGTTATGTTTGCCGTTTTATGTCTTCTTTATCACCTCTTGACTGTGAGCAGAATGGTAATGATCGTGGTTCCACAAATATAGATCAAGGTTATTTGCCCCAGAGTTATCAACTGCATGCGAGCTAAAATACTGTCAGGTTGCCCAGCCCTAAACAAATGTATGTATGTATCAAAGCACAAGCCTGATCCAGGCAAAGTGCCGCACAGTCAGAGACTGCACGTGGGCGAAGTTACTGTCAGGTTGCCCAGTCCTAGCCAGATTGGAGAATGAAACCAGATATCGCAGTGAGACTTCAGCGTGTTTCAACATGAAGCTCAATACCGGTGGCTAATCAATTTAACACGGTGTTAACCGTACACAACAGA
>JACCGJ010007055.1:0-19727 GCA_013407085.1 Atriophallophorus winterbourni | reverse complement strand
CAAACCACTCAAGGCGCTTATGGATGACCGAAGTAATGTGCTGCTCACATCCGCATCCCTTACACACCACTACCGGTTTCAGGCTGTTTGTCATCGTCAGGTGGAGACAGTAAGATCAGGTTCAGTGAGCCTTGAAAGAGTGGATTAAAGGTAAACCAGGTAATACTTGTATGCCAAATGTTTTATAGGGTTCGTACAACGAACCACGATGTTCCGACACAGAATCACAAAGTGATTCTTAGTCAAAGCATTCAAGGCGCTTATGGATGTCCAAAGTAATGTGTTGCTCACATCCCCATCCTTTTACACCACTACCGGTTTCAGGCTGTTTGCCATCGTCAGGTGGAGACCGTAAGATGAGGTTTCGTGAGCCTTGAAACAGTGTATTAGAGGTAAACAATTTTATTTTTGTATGCCAACTGTTATATAGGGTTCGTACAACGAACCACGATGTTCAGACACAGAATCACAAAGTGATTCTTGGTCAAAGCACTCAAGGCGCTTATGGATGTCCAAAGCAATGTGTTGCTCGCATCCCCATCCCTTACAAACCACTATCGGTTTCAGGCTGTTTGCCATCGTCAGGTGGAGAGAGTAAGATCAGGTTCTGTGAGCCTTCAAACAGTGGATTAAAGGTAAACACGGTTATTCTTCATTATGCCAACTGTTAAATAGGTTTCGTACAACGAACCACGATGTTCAGACACAGAATCACAAAGTGATTCTTGGTCAAAGCACTTAAGGCCATTACGGATGAGCAAAGTAATGTGTTGCATACATCCGCATCCCTTACACACCAATACCGGTTCCAGGCTGTTTCCCATCGTCAGGTGGAGACAGTAAGATCAGGTTCAGTGAGCCTTGAAACAGTGAATTAAAGGTAATCAAGGTTATTCTTGTATGCCATCTGTTATATAGGGTTCGTACAACGAACCACGATGTTAAGACACAGAATCACAAAGTGATTCTTGGTCAAAGCAATCAAGGCGCTTATGGATGACCAACGTAAAGTGTTGCTCGCATCCCCATCCCTTACAAACCACTACCGGTTTCAGGCTGTTTGCCATCGTCAGGTGTATAGAGTAAGATCAGGTTCTGTGAGCCTTGAAACAGTGAATTAATGGTAATCAATGTGATTGTTGTATGCCAAATGTTATATAGGGTTCGTACAACGAATCACGACGTTCGGACACAGATTCACAAAGTGATTCTTGGTCAAACCACTCAAGGCGCTTATGGATGACCAAAGTAATGTGTTGCTCACATCCGCATCCCTTACACACCACTACCGGTTTCGGGCTGTTTGCCATCGTCAGGTGGAGACTGTAAGATCAGGTTCAGTGAGCCTTGAAAGAGTGGATTAAAGGTAAACCAGGTTATACTTGTATGCCGATTGTTATATAGGGTTCGTACAACGAACCACGATGTTCGGACACAGAATCACAGAGTGATTCTTAGTCAAAGAATTCAAGGCGCTTATGGATGTCCAAAGTATTGTGTTGCTCACATCCCCATCCTTTTACACCACTACCGGTTTCGGGCTGTTTGCCATCGTCAGGTGGAGACAGTAAGATCAGGTTCAGTGAGCCTTGAAAGAGTGGATTAAAGGTAAACCAGGTTATACTTGTATGCCAAATGTTATATAGGGTTCGTACAACGAACCACGATGTTCGGACACAGAATCACAAAGTGATTCTTAGTCAAAGCATTCAAGGCGCTTATGGATGTCCAAAGCAATGTGTTGCTCACATCCCTATCCCTTACAAAACACTACCGGTTTCAGGCTGTTTGCCATCGTCAGGTGGACACCGTAAGATGAGGTTCTGCGAGCCTTGAAACAGTGGATTAAAGGTTAACAGGGTTATACTTGTATGCCAACTATTATATAGGGTTCGTACAACGAACCACGATGTTCAGATACAGAATCACAATGTGATTCTTGGTCAGAGCACTCAAGGCCCTTATGGATGTCCAATGTAATGTGTTGCTCGCATCCCCATCCCTTTACACCACAACCAGTTTCGGGCTGTTTGTCACCGTCAGGTAAAGACAGTTAGAACAGGATCAGTGAGCCTTGAAACAGTGAATTAAAGGTAAACAAGGTTATCCTTGTATGACAACTGTTATATAGTGTTCGAAACAACGAACCACGATGTTCGGACACGGAATCACAAAGTGATTCTTGGTCAGAGCACTCGAGGCGCTTATGGATGACCAAAGTAATGTGTTGCTCACATCCCCATCCCTTAGGCACCACTACCGGTTTCAGGCTGTTTGCCATCGTCAGGTGGAGACAGTAAGATCAGGTTCTGTGAGCCTTGAAACAGTGAATTAAAGGTAAACAAGGTTATTCTTGTTGACAAAATGTTATATAGGTCCGTACAACGAACCACGATGTTCATTACACAGATCACAAAGTGATTCTTGGTCAACCCCACTCAAGGCGGCTTATGGATTGATCCGAAGTAATGGTTGCTCCCATCCGCATCCCTTAAACACCACTACCGTTTCGGGATGTTTGCCATCGTCGGTGGAGACTGAAGATCAGGTTTAGTGGAGCCTTGAAAGAGTTGGATTAAAGGTAAAACAAGGTTATACTTGTATGCCAACTGTTATATTGGGTTCGTACAACGACCCACGATGTTCAGACACAGAATCACAAAGTGATTCTTGGTCAAAGCACTCAAGGCGCTTGTGGATGACCAAAGTAATGTGTTGCTCACATCCCCATCCCTTACACACCACTACCGGTTTCAGGCTGTTTGCCATCGTCCGGTGGAGACAGTAAGATCAGGTTCAGTGAGCCTTGAAACAGTGAATTAAAGGTAAACAAGGTTATACTTGTATGCCAACTGTTATATAGGGTTCGTACAACGAACCACGATGTTCAGACACAGAATCACAAAGTGATTCTTGGTCAAAGCACTCAAGGCGCTTGTGGATGACCAAAGTAATGTGTTGCTCCCATCCCCATCCCTTACACACCACTACCGGTTTCTGGCTGTTTGCCGTCGTCAGGTGGAGACAGTAAGATCAGGTTCAGTGAGCCTTGAAACAGTGGATTAAAAGGTTAAACCCAGGGTTATACTGTATGCCAACTATATATCAGGGTTCGTACAACGAACCACGATGTTCAGATAACAGAATCACCAATTGATTTTGGTCAGAGCACATCAAGGCAATTATGATGTCCAATGGAATGTGTTGCTTCGCATCCCATCCCTTACACACCACTATCGGTTTCTGGCTGTTTGCCATCGTCAGGTCGAGACAGTAAGATCAGGTTCAGTGAGCCTTGAAACAGTGGATTAAAGGTAAACAAGATTATACTTGTATGCCAACTGTTATATAGGGTTCGTACAACGAACCACGATGTTCAGACACAGAATCACAAAGTGATTCTTGGTCAAACCACTCAAGGCGCTTATGGATGACCAAAGTAATGTGTTGCTCACATCCCCATCCCTGACACACCACTACCGGTTTCTGGCTGTTTGCCGTCGTCAGGTGGAGACAGTAAGATCAGGTTCGTGAGCCTTGAAACAGTGAATTAAAGGTAAACAAGGTTATTCTTGTATGCCAACTGTTATATAGGTTCCGTACAACGAACCACGATGTTCATACACAGAATCACAAAGTGATTCTTGGTCAAACCACTCAAGGCGCTTATGGATGACCGAAGAAATGTGCTGCTCACATCCGCATCCCTTACACACCACTACCGGTTTCGGGCTGTTTGCCATCGTCAGGTGGAGACAGTAAGATCAGGTTCAGTGAGCCTTGAAAGAGTGGATTAAAGGTAAACCAGGTTATACGTGTATGCCAAATGTTATATAGGGTTCGTACAACGAACCACGATGGTCGGACACAGAATCACAAAGTGATTCTTAGTCAAAGCATTTAAGGCGCTTATGGATGTCCAGAGTAATGTGTTGCTCACATCCCCATCCTTTTACACCACTACCGGTTTCAGGCTGTTTGCCATCGTCAGGTGGAGAGAGTAAGATCAGGTTCTGTGAGCCTTGAAACAGTGGATTAAAGGTAAACAAGGTTATACGTGAATGCTAAATGTTATATGAGGTTCGTACAACGAATCACGATGTTCAGACACAGAATCACAATGTGATTCTTGGTCAAACCACTCAAGGCGCCTATGGATGTCCACAGTAATGTGTTGCTAACATCCCCATCCTTTCACAACACTACCGGTTTCAGGCTGTTTGCCATCGTCAGGTGGAGACAGTAAGATCAGTTTCAGTGAGCCTTGAAACAGTGGATCAAAGGTAAACACGGTTATACTTGTATGCCAACTGTTATATAGGGTTCGTACAACGATCCACGATGTTCAGACACAGAATCACAAAGTTATTCTTGGTCGAAGCACTCAAGGCGCTTATGGATGACTAAAGTAATGTGTTGCTCAAATCCCAATCCCTTACGCACCACTACCGGTTTCAGGCTGTTTGCCGTTGTCAGGTGGAGACAGTAAGATCAGGTTCCTTGAGCCTTGAAACAGTTGATTAAAGGTTAACAATGTTATACTTGTATGCTCACTGTTATATAGGGTTCGTACAACGAGCCACGATGTTCAGACACAGAATCACAAATTGATTGTTGGTCGAAGCACTCGAAGCGCTTATGGATGACCAAAGTAATGTGTTGCTCACATCCTTATCCCTTACACACCACTACCGGTTTCAGGCAAATAACACCGCAATATTTTAGATGACTGCGATTACTTTGTGTTGACTTATTGTTTACCATTAAAAATTGCATTTAATGGTGAATCAAACAGCTGCTAACCATGAGATGCGCGACAACTTGTCATACTTGGCCAGTAAACTACGACCACAGAACTCAGCCAATGTTCCCGATAATGCGCACGCACATCAACAGCGTTGAAAACGCTATTTTATCGCTACCTGCCATTGTTTCCAAACAACACACAAACGATAAGCTAACACGTTATCCTGTATCTCCATAACTTCATCCTCCTAATGTATTCATTTATGTTCGCGCTTAACGTGTCAAGTGTTATTTCAGTACTGGTATTCCCAATCGATTTTTCTATTGTTTGTTTTGACAAAGTGCATAAACAGTAGTGTTGGCACAACACGGAATATAATCTGCACTCATGATGTTTGGCCAAGGCTCGATCAACAAGTCACAAATTCAACCAATCAGTGCATCCAAGCGAGTTAAACAAACATATTTTGCTCCGGCCTGATAATATACAAATTGACATGCATGGACTCCTTCCAACATCTCATGGATTTACTAACATTTTAACATGCATTGATCGATACACTCACTGGCCAACTGGTGTACCCAACATCGATAAGCAGACACAAACGGCCATGCAAGCTTATTTTCGTCTTGGATTTCATAGTTCTGTGTACGATCTACTTTTACTGAGAATCGTAAATCACAGTTAAGCTTATCTTTTCTCCCAACAAATTGCGCGCTATTCCGAGTTTTACCATATTTTCATATTTCTTAGTTCTTTTGCTCTCCTAAACCATTCTGACACGTTTGCGAACCCTGTTAACTACATCACAAATGCGAGAATATACGTTTATATCATATTTTACGTGATATAACAGCATGCTTGTTGTGTCTGTACGTGTAGATAGTGGCCGCGCATCTTTCGAACCTCAAAACAGTAATCCTTATTTTGGTGATTTAAGACCATATTGTGATTATCATGGATTGAACGCTCAAACCATTCCAGACACTTATCCCATTCCACACCTTCACGATTTTCCCTATGCACGGTGTGGTAAAACCATTTGTTCCCAAAATCAACCTCGTGCGTGATTATCACCACAGATTGTGACATCAAGAGTACTTCCATCACTTCTCATTTAGACCCCATTAAAATCGCTCGCATGTCATTCGTAAATAAATTGCAACGGTTTATGGATCACACCGTCAGGCGTTTAGATTTTGTTTTTTCGGCATAAAAGAATTCATTTACCATTTTTATTCAAATCACTTTGAATTTTGAACTTTTCATCCACACTTCCTAAGGTCTTTTTGGTGTTAGTTCCCTTGAGTTCCTTAAAAATCACATCTATGTAAATGCTATCACCCTACCTGCTTTTAAAGTCGCTGCAATCAAGAATAACCCCACCCCTACATCCATTGACCAGTTGCAAGTTAGTATTTTTATGATTAACTATTAAGGTCATTTTTGGCCACATTTCTCAAACGTCCTTACTCTCTTTTTCAATCTAGTGCGTGGATGAAAAACGACGTATCTTTTGACTCTGAAGCATTTACTGGATTCGAATATGCAAAAGCAGCAATTATCAATGAAACTGCACTCATCCATCTCAACACTAATCATTTTATTGTCTCGTTTTGACTACTAATTTGATGTTGCGAAACCACTTCTGAAAATCTATTATTGATAATATTGGTCCAGTTATAAAACAATCGCACTTATATAAATGAAGAATAAAACTTCGGTATATAAACAGGAGTAAAAAGTTAATAAAGTAACCAGAACGGTTAATTCATTTACAGTCGTAAGTTTATCTTTGTTGTGAATTAGCACAGTTGTATATTCTATAACACCAGTGGAGATTTTGAAGGAGAAAAGCGCACATCATATAATGCTACGATAATATTTAAGATGCTCGAACATTTTATTTTGAATATAATAAATGTATTACGTGATTATCAGAATCTAGTTCATTCAATGATCCGAGGTTGTCAGAGCCGGGGTCGTTTGAGGATAGGCTCCCAATTCCCGAAATGCTCCAATGGCCAACGTCTCATATAGCCTATGACAACCGAGTCCAGCTCCTGGCCTGCACGCGTGGTCCTGTGTGATCCGGCGGAACTTGTTCTACTAACAGGAGGAGAATCAAAGGCGGCTGATGGCGCCTCAAAACCAGCATGCTTCGTGCTGGTGGAGTTCGTAAGTCCACGAAGCCAGTCCACCTAGGGAAAGGAAACCCATTATCTCAAACCTTCACTGCTTTGTAGCTACATCTATTCACAAAAATGCTTCAGGAGTCAACCATTCCGAAGTTTTATTTAACTTAACCCTGTCGACTCCTGCGACGGCATCATTTTTGAAACGGATCATCTTAGCTGTTTCTATTGTTCGGGTGTTGCCGTGTAGAGGGAACATTTGTTGCGTGGCAACATATAGTTCTCCACTTTGAACAGTCCTGGCGTACATATTAACGCACCAATAGAGAGGACGCTTCATTTCGCTCCTAGTGATAATAAGATGGGAAGCAGCAGATACGAGTTAAAAGCTATAGCTCGACTTGAGTTGAGCTCAGCGGTTCCGGCTGCTTACGACGGTGGGAGATTTTAATGTATCATTTTACGTATACTGCCCGGTTCAAGATAAGCAGCTCCTCGTCAATATTGTTTCGTCTTGCTGCGGTCTGCTATCCTTATTTGGTGCATGAGTATTATGATTCGACCGAAAAACCGTCTATTTTTTTCCGCACCAGCGAAACAAATTAGTAAAATAAAATTTCATTTTTGAAACTGGAAACCTGAAACGTCCGTTATATGCTTCGTGGAATTTATGACGACATCTGGAATATCAAAAGTGTGAGAAAATCAGCTGTGAATAAAAATGAGCTGAAAAGGCTGAATTTCGACGTTGCTGCTGAGTAAGAGACGCGATTACCAGACATTGGTATACCATCAGAAAGAGATTACACACTTTTTGAAAAGGAACGGGTTCCGGTGAGCCTCGACTTCTTGCAGTTCGGTTTTCCGTTCTAAACGACTTATTGAAAGCAGCTTAACCAAGGAAGAGTTGGAGTGAACGGATTTGGGGTCTAAATCCGAAGTGCATTACTATTACCGTTACGTTTTTCGAAGTTTATGCACCGACGATCTCTGCGACACCAACTGAAAAATACGCTTTTTATCATAAAATGTCAGCATACTTGAGGTACGAAACTATGCCAACAGATGAAAATTCACGACATTTGAAAGCAGCTAGAAATAAGGTCCAGCTGATTGCAAGACGATGTGAAAATGACTATTGGACAGAAATCAGCCTTACTAACCAAAAATGTGCGGGTAGTGGAAATTTTCAACTTAAGTATAATGAGATCAAGAAAGCCATTTGTATAAACAAACTTAAAACCGCTCCCGTTAGGTCTATATCTGGTTACCCGATTGTGGCAAAACTCATTAAATGGAAAGCTGAGTAGAGCACTTCTTCTCTTTCTACTCTATGTTCAGTAGGGTCTTACCGCATGTACTTGAAAATGTCGAGCGGTTTCCGACTATTGAATATCTAGATACTCCCCCTACTCTTGATGAGCTCAATAGGGCTATCGACAGCTTAGCAAATAGGAAGGCAGCTGGTGAGGACGGAATTCCACCTGAGATCATCAAATGCTCTAGAGCACATTATTACAACCTCTTCACCTTTTGGTTGTTTAGTGCTAGTAGGAGGAGTGTGTTTCAAAAGAGATGCCAGACACAAATATCATATCACTATTCAAAAATAAGGGAGATAAAGTTGTCTACAAAAATTTCAGAGGAAACTTTCTTCTGAATGTTGTGAGCAAATTGTTTGCTAAAGTCATACGAATAAAACTACAACTTGTCACTAAAAAACTAAAGAATTTCAGGAATGTATTACCACACGTTGAGATACGGGTTTTGGTGATGCAGTTGAATTTTTTCTTGATATGTATTGTGACATTTGTTGCTGCTTGGTATTAATGAAACCACTGCACTTATTGATGTCAGTTAAATGAAATCGGTAAAAGGTAGACAGGCGTCGATATATTCCTCTGTCAACATGAAGGACTTCAATTGCCATTTTTATTCAAATCAAGATGAACGCCAGGTCATTATTGTTTTCTTATTTTGATATTTTCATCGACGCTCCCATAGGTCTTTTTGGTTTCAGTTCCCTTGAGATTCTCGGAGATCACATCTATGGTATGCTATTTCCCCAACTGTTTCTCAAGTCGTTGCGATGAAGACTTTACCTGCCGCTACATCCGCGGAACAGTTGCAACGCAATCTTGTTATGATTAACTATTACCGCCATGCTTTGCTTTATTTATTAAGCGTGCTCAATCTCCGTTCGGACCTACTACCCTCACTGCAATGATGGACAAGAAACTGCTACATCTTTGAGTGCTTGTCGAATTAATCTTCATTGCGTATTCACGCTGAACGGTACGATGTAAGAGCAGGTGATGTTTACCCTTACAACCATCTTTCCCACATCCAGAAGCTTGTTTGCAGTCAGCTGCTATGTGGTTTGCTTGAAAGCAGTTGAAGCAGAGTTTAGACATTTTAAGTCTGTTAATCCTTTCAGCATAAGACAGACTGCCGAACGATGTACAATCTTCTAACGCATGTGTCATGGAGCACTGTGGGCATCGCGATGTCTCAGTTGTTGAAGTGACATTCAATCGAATTCTTCGAGTATTCGCATGTGTCAGTGGACCAGCCTTCGCTTCACGTCCACTAGCTAAAGCACCGAAACAGCTAGTAGCCATTGAGACTTGTCTCTCCAAGAAACGAACTAAGTCCTCAAAGGTGGGCTCTCCGTCAAATCGAATGATTTCATCAACGCACTCAGCCCACTTGTAACGCAAATGTTTGGGTAAGCGCTCGACAATTAACTTCAAATTTGTCGTATTGTTTAGTTCGCTCAAGCGATTCAACTGTCCAAGAGCAAGCTCGCAATTTCGCAGCTCTGCGTGGTAGGTTTCGAAGCGAAAACCGATGTATTCTGATAATGATATCGCCATGAGAACTCTTTCAAAAAGACTGGACGATATATGTGGGCGACCGAATTCCGTCTTAAGGATGCGTCTGGCTTGACAATATCCTTCGCTATCCGGGAGGTAAATACAATGTTCAATTGCGCTCTTCGCATCGCCAACGCAATAATGTAGCAAGTACATCAACTTGCGATTTTCGCTAGTTACGCGGTCATCGACAGTCAGTTCAAAGGATTTGATAAATTTGCAGAAATCTGTTGGATTGCCATCGAACCTTTCAATGTCTATCTTAGGCAATCCGTCAACATGCGTATCATAGTTTCGCCTCGAGCCCGCTGCATTCATCGGAGCCTCACGCAACATCGAACTAACGTAAACCGGACTCTCAACCATAGTTTGTCGTAAGGGGCAGATTTATTCTTCACGCATCACAAAAGTGTCTCGGCCGACATCACACTTAACGTCTTCGTCGGACGAATCGAAATCATGCATCATCTTACGCTTAGCATCTAGACTGCGCCTGCGGATCTCCAGCTCTTTCATTTCAATAGCTAACTCTTCGTCGTGTACTTCCTTAGCTAACTGCCGACGCTGATCTTTTCGCGATTTGACTGCGTTCGAACTTACACTACCGGCGTCATCTAACCTAGGAGGACGGTGATGGTTAGAAATTAAGGTAGCGGAAGTGACAGATAAATTATCGCAATTTTCAATGGAATGAGATGAGAGCATAGGAAAACACATGGAATCATGAAAATGCGAGTTAGAAAATTCAGTACTAGGGAGTTCAGGAATGGGAACGGGATTCAGGGTAACGTCATTCAAACAGTTAGACGACTTGCCAGATCTGGTTCTAGGCATATTTGAAAATGAGATATTCTCCGTCGTGTGAACCAAATGTCGAGCCAAAATCCAGCGATGATCGAAGGATTCTCCACGAAATAAAGTATTTGAGTACTATTGATTCTAATTGAGAATCAAGGAATTCCCCAATATGGAGTTACGCGCAAAATCCCAGGTATTTCAGAACCAACGAAGATTTGTCAACAAAAGCGGTACTATATTGAGGCAATCAAAATAACTGTAAAACATACCTCAAATATTGGGTTAACCGGGTTAGATCCGGGTCAATGTCAAAAACAGTATCGAGCACGTATCACGTTACGCACACGAGTCCAAACCAAAATTAGCGCGGTCAAAATGGAGTCAATTATTCAAGGTGAAAGAGTAAAACAAAATAGAGGGAACAAGCGAAAACAACGATATTTTGGAATACAAATACACATAAAAATTGAAGTGTAGGTGGGAAGGTAAAAAGAATCAACACCGCCCCCCAAAGCCACCTCGGCTTTCTAACAACTATCACTCTCCATCACCTTCCATTAACCACACACGGCGTATATCTCTTTTAAGCTCCCCGTCTGCGGTGCGTAACAAAACTTCCCGTACATGACCGTCAGCACCGAGTAGAGTCTCAAACACGATCGCTTTCTTCCAAAAACCGCGCGACGCACTTTCGTTTTGGTAAAGAACATAGTCGCCAACAGCAAATTCTCTTCGCAGACGCATCCATTTATGCCTCACTTGTAACAATGGTAAATACTCTATCAACCAACGACGCCAAACCGCGTTTGCAAGTACTTGGGCTTGTCGCCAGCGCTTCGTATACCGATCCCTGAGGTTTAGGCAGTCATCTAACACACTGCCGTGTTCACGGCCCAGTAACAGGTGATTTGGGGTCAACGCAATCGGTTGGTCCGGATCATCATACAACGGTACAATCGGCCGATTGTTCAGTATTCGTTCCACTTCGCTCAAAAAGGTCATTAAGGATTCGTCTGTTAAGACTTGTTCCCGTGAAACTGCACTCAAAATGCGGCGTACGGATCTGATCTGCCGCTCCCAAATTCCTCCGCGGTGACTAATATAGGGAGGGTTAAATTTCCACTCGATCCCTTTGTTCAACAGACTCTTGTGAACTTTGGTATCGTCAAGTTCATTTGAAAAACGTCTCAGTTCATGCTCTGCCCCAACGAAATTGCTGCCTCTGTCACTGAACATATAATTAGGGGGGCCACGTCGATTAATAAAACGGGATAACGCCATCAGAAATGAATCAATTGATAAGGAATACGTAACTTCTAAATGAACTGCACGTGTTTTCAGACAGGTAAAAATGCATCCATATCGTTTTCTGTTAACACGCCCTTCTCGTACCAAAAAACGGACCGAAAATGTCAACTCCAGTTGCCTCAAAGGCATAGCCAGGTGTCAATCGGCATTCCGGTAAATCTGCCATAATTTGTTCAGACGGTTTTGCGGATCGCATTCTGCACGAGATGCATTTACGCACGATACCCTCCACCACAGAAGCACCTCGCAGTATCCAGTATTTTCGTCGTGATGCGGCTAAAACACAATTAACACCCATATGACCTTCCGCTTCATGGATGTATCGTACAAGAATAGTAGTCACGGGATGTTTAGAGGGTAGTATGATGGGATGCATGCATTGGGGTTCAATTGCAGCACTTCCGAGTCGGCCTCCAACACACAACAGATCTCTCTTCAAAATGGGGTTTAGTTTACGCAACTGTGATGATTTCAAAATATTGGTAATGTGCTTCTCGGACATTCCTTGCAGTGCCTTTAGCTCTTCTGCGAAACACAAACCTTGAACATAGCGCAAGATATAGTATTCAGCTTCTTGAAGTTCGTCCAATGTTAATGCGCCAACTTTTAAATTAATAGTAAATGCTGTGTCAATTCTACGCAAGATGTATAGTTGAAATCGGCGTAGCCACGCAACGGCACACATGAGCTTGTTCCATGATGAATAGTAACAGAGAAGCTTATCGAATGGGGGTAGAGTCGATACAGTCGCTAATGTAACGGTTTTTCTTTTAAACTCGAGATGTTTGTCATCAAGCGATAAGCCACTCGGGCGATATGCAGGCCAATCATGTTCATCAGTCAATAGAAAACCTGGACCGTACAGCCATCGATCAAGCAAATGAAATTCTCGAGCGTCAATACCACGAGAGCCAATATCTGCCGGGTTATCGTTAGACGATATATGTCTCCATTGTGTTGGCTCCGTGTGCTCACGGATGAAACCGATGCGATTAGCCACAAACGTTTGGAATCGGGATTCAGTATTGTGAATATAGAACAAAACAATGGTTGAATCAGTCCAAAGGTAAGTCTTCAAATTATCCCAGCCAAGTTCATCATATATGTTTCGCAACATTTAACTGAAAGGACCGCCGCCTGTAATTCGAGCCTGGGAATAGTAATAGGTTTGAGAGGACAAACACGCGCTTTCCCCAGCACAAAACTGCAATACGGTTTTACTTCTGGAGATGAATATCGCACGTACGCTACTGATCCATAACCAACCTCCGATGCATCGGAGAAAATATGAAGAGACATATGTTCACAGTTGAACCCAGACGGTTTTATGCATCGCGGAATCTCCAACGACTTCACGAGTTGTATCTCTTCTTTCCAGATTTCCCAAGTTCTCCTTTCAACACCAATCAGCTCCTCGTCCCAACTGTGTCCTTTCTTGCATAATGTTTGTAACAATCTTTTCGGCTTTAGTAAAATAGGCGCAACAAACCCCAAGGGATCATACAATGATGCGATACATGATAGTATGCCACGGCGGGATATAGGACGAGGAGGAATATTGACGACAAATCTGAATAGATCTCTGCTAACGGACCAACATAGACCCAAAGTGTGTTGTAAACTTGAATCTGCTATATTTAAATCACCTGGGTGTATTGCTCTTTCTGATGCGGGTATACTTTCCAGTACCGATACATTATTGCTAACCCATTTATGTAAACGAAACCCACCAAGTTGCAATAACTTTCGGAGTTCATCGGCCAGTTTAATAGCATCTTCGGCAGTATCGACAGATACCAAGCAGTCGTCAACATAGAAATTCCTCTTTACGACTAATATAGTGTCCGTGCTAAACTTTTCAGCATTATCGTCAGCAGCTTTACGCAACGCAAAATTCGCACAGAATGGCGAAGAAGTTGCTCCGAATGGATGAACATTCAACTTGTATGTTTCTGGGGAACGATTGAGATCTCCGTCAGTATGCCAGAGAAAACAAAATGAATCTCGATCAACTAATGGAAGACGGACTTGAAGAAACATCTCCTGGATATCAGCTGATATTGCGATCTCCTTCAAGCGAAATCTCAAAAGCACTCCTGTGATGCTGTTAGTCAAATCAGGACCAGGATGTATGCAGTCGTTCAAAGAAGTTCCATGAAACTTCGCCGCACAATCGAACACGATTCTCACCTTATCCGGCTTTCGAGGATTCAAAACTGGGTGATGCGGTATGTAGCAAATGCCCTCATTAACCGCTGGCAAAAGCTTTTCCACGTATCCCTTACTTAGATAATCTCGAAATATTTCGTCATATTTTGATAACAACGACGTGTCTTTCAGCAATCGACTCTTTAAATAGCTGAGCCTCTTTTCTGCTAGTATACGGTTACGTGGGCCATGACGCTTATCGAATTTCCAAGGAATAGGTACTTCGTAATGTCCACTTTGAAAAACGCGTGCCATCCTCGGCCATCGATAGTATGTGTTTATCTTGTATGGACATGGACAGTGTACTGCGATCGTGATTCTCGGAAAATTCACATTCAAACAATTTCAAGATGTCCTCGTTTATGTCTCTTTGGATGTTGAGGCAATTTATCGACGCTTTATGCCCAACTGTCGACGTAGGACCAATGATTGTCCATCCCAATGGTGTCAAATGTGCGAATGGTTGTTTTGGCTTACCGAGCCGCTGCTGTAATACCCAGTGTACTTCTGGAACATTAACTCCCAATAAAATACGAACCGTTTTATCCGGAATGCGAGTTAACTTGACGTCGGATAAGTGACTCAATTGCGTCAATAATGATTCTTCGGGAATTGTCACCTTTTCAACGGGAAGGGAATCCATCACGTACGCCTGATCAACATCAACTTTGGTACCATCATACAGAGATTGAATGACAAATGACGTGATGGCAGTTTTTTGCTTGCGTGTACCATGCACTGAGGTAACGTCAACATAGGCTGGCGCACCTGACAGCCCTAATTCCTCGGCTAAGTCAGCTGTCACCAATGTCGCATCCGACCCGTTATCCAGAAGTGCATTCGTGAGAACTACTCCGTTCGGACCTACTACCCTCACTGCAATGATGGACAAGAAACTGCTACATCTTTGAGTGCTTGTCGAATTAATCTTCATTGCGTATTCACGCTGAACGGTACGATGTAAGAGCAGGTGATGTTTACCCTTACAACCATCTTTCCCACATCCAGAAGCTTGTTTGCAGTCAGCTGCTATGTGGTTTGCTTGAAAGCAGTTGAAGCAGAGTTTAGACATTTTAAGTCTGTTAATCCTTTCAGCATAAGACAGACTGCCGAACGATGTGCAATTTTGCAACGCATGTGTCATGGAGCACTGTGGGCATCGCGATGTCTCAGTTGTTGAAGTGACATTCAATCGAATTCTTCGAGTATTCGCATGTGTCAGTGGACCAGCCTTCGCTTCACGTCCACTAGCTAAAGCACCGAAACAGCTAGTAGCCATTGAGACTTGTCTCTCCAAGAAACGAACTAAGTCCCCAAAGGTGGGCTCTCCGTCAAATCGAATGATTTCATCAACGCACTCGGCCCACTTGTAACGCAAATGTTTGGGCAAGCGCTCGACAATTAACTTCAAATTTGTCGTATTGTTTAGTTCGCTCAAGCGATTCAACTGTCCAAGAGCAAGCTCGCAATTGCGCAGTCTGCGTGTCAGGTTTCGAAGCGAACCGATGTCATTCTGATTAATGATATCGCCATTGAGAATCTCTTTCAAAAAAGACTGGACGATATCATGTGGGCGACCGAACTCCGTCTTAAGGATGCGTCGGGCTTGACAATATCCTTCGCTATCCGGGAGGTAAATACAATGTTCAATTGCGCTCTTCGCATCGCCAACGCAATAATGTAGCAAGTACATCAACTTGCGATTTTCGCTAGTTACGCGGTTACCGACAGTCAGTTCAAAGGCTTTGATAAATTTGCAGAAATCTGTTGGATTGCCATCGAACCTTTCAATGTCTATCTTAGGCAATCCGTCAACATGCGTATCATAGTTTCGCCTCGAGCCCGCTGCATTCATCGGAGTCTCACGCAACATCGAACTAACGGAAACCGGACTCTCAACTATAGTTTGTCGTAAGGGGCAGATTTTTTCTTCACGCATCACAAAAGTGTCTCGGCCGATATCACACTTGACATCTTCGTCGGACGAATCGAAATCATGCATCATCTTACGCTTAGCATCTAGACTGCGCCTGCGGATCTCCAGCTCTTTCATTTCAATAGCTAACTCTTCGTCGTGTACTTCCTTAGCTAACTGCCGACGCTGATCCTTTCGCGATTTGACTGCATTAGAACTTACACTACCGGCGTCATCTAACCTAGGAGGACGGTGCTGGTTAGAAATTAAGGTAGCGGAAGTGACAGATAAATTATCGCAATTTTCAATGGAATGAGATGGGAGCATAGAAAAACACATAGAATCATGAAAATGCGAGTTAGAAAATTCAGTACTAGGGAGTTCAGGAATGGGAACGGGATTCAGGGTAACGTCATTCAAACGGTTAGACGACTTGCCAGATCTGGTTCTAGGCATATTTGAAAATGAGATATTCTCCGTTGTGTGAACCAAATGTCGAGCCAAAATCCAGCGATGATCGAAGGATTCTCCACGAAATAAAGTATTTGAGTACTGTTGATTCTTATTGAGAATCAAGGAAATTCCCCAATATGGAGTTACGCGCAAAATCCCAGGTATTTCAGAACCAACGAAGATTTGTCAACAAAAGCGGTACTATATTGAGGCAATCAAAATAACTGAAAAACATACCTCAAATATTGGGTTAACCGGGTTAGATCCGGGTCAATGTCAAAAACAGTATCGAGCACGAATCACGTTACGCACACGAGTCCAAACCAAAAATAGCGCGGTCAAAATGGAGTCAATTATTCAAGGTGAAAGAGTAAAACAAAATAGAGGGAACAAGCGAAAACAACGATATTTTGGAATACAAATACACATAAAAATTGAAGTGTAGGTGGGAAGGTAAAAAGAATCAACACCGCCCCCCAAAGCCACCTCGGCTTTCTAACAACTATCACTCTCCATCACCTTCCAATAACCACACACGGCGTATATCTCTTTTAAGCTCCCCGTCTGCGGTGCGTAACAAAACTTCCCGTACATGACCATCAGCACCGAGTAGAGTCTCAGACACGATCGCTTTCTTCCAAGAACCGCGCGACGCACTTTCGTTTTGGTAAAGAACATAGTCGCCAACAGCAAATTCTCTTCGCAGACGCATCCATTTATGCCTCACTTGTAACAATGGTAAATATTCTATCAACCAACGACGCCAAAACGCGTTTGCAAGTACTTGGGCTTGTCGCCAGCGCTTCGTATACCGATCCCTGAGGTTTAGGCAGTCATCTAACACACTGCCGTGTTCACGGCCCAGTAACAGGTGATTTGGGGTCAACGCAATTGGTTGGTCCGTATCATCATACAACGGTACAATCGGCCGATTGTTCAGTATTCGTTCCACTTCGCTCAAAAAGGTCATTAAGGATTCGTCTGTTAAGACTTGTTCCCGTGAAACTGCACTCAAAATACGGCGTACGGATCTGATCTGCCGCTCCCAAATTTCTCCGCGGTGACTACTATAGGGAGGGTTAAATTTCCACTCGATCCCTTTGTTCAACAGACTCTTGTGAACTTTGGTATCGTCAAGTTCATTTGAAAAACGTCTCAGTTCATGCTCTGCCCCAACGAAATTGCTGCCTCTGTCACTGAACATATACTTAGGGGGCCACGTCGATTAATTAAACGGGATAACGCCATCAGAAATGAATCAATTGATAAGGAATACGTAACTTCTAAATGAACTGCACGTGTTTTCAGACAGGTAAAAATGCATCCATATCGTTTTCTGTTAACACGCCCTTCTCGTACCAAAAACGGACCGAAAATGTCAACTCCAGTTGCCTCAAAGGCATAGCCAGGTGTCAATCAGCATTCCGGTAAATCTGCCATAATTTGTTCAGACGGTTTTGCGGATCGCATTCTGCACGAGATGCATTTACGCACGATACCCTTCACCACAGAAGCACCTCGCAGTATCCAGTATTTTCGTCGTGATGCGGCTAAAACACAATTAACACCCATATGATCTTCCGCTTCATGGATGTATCGTACAAGAATAGTAGTCACGGGATGTTTAGAGGGTAGTATGATGGGATGCATGCATTGGGGTTCAATTGAAGCACTTCCGAGTCAGCCTCCAACACACAACAGATCTCTCTTCAAAATGGGGTTTAGTTTACGCAACTGTGATGATTTCAAAATATTGGTGATGAGCTTCTCGGACATTCCTTGCAGTGCCTTTAGCTCTTCTGCGAAGGACAAACCTTGAAGATAGCGCAAGATATAGTATTCAGCTTCTTGAAGTTCGTCCAATGTTAAAGCGCCAACTTTTAAATTAATAGTAAATGTTGTGTCAATTCTACGCAAGATGTATAGTTGAAATCGGCGTAGCCACGCAACGGCACACATGAGCTTGTTCCATGATGAATAGTAACAGAGAAGCTTATCGAATGGGGGTAGAGTCGATACAGTCGCTAATGTAACGGTTTTTCTTTTAAACTCGAGATGTTTTTCATCAAGCGATAAGCCACTCGGGCGATATGCAGGCCAATCATGTTCATCAGTCAATAGAAAACCTGGACCGTACAGCCATCGATCAAGCAAATGAAATTCTCGAGCGTCAATACCACGAGAGCCAATATCTGCCGGGTTATCGTTAGACGATATATGTCTCCATTGTGTTGGCTCCGTGTGCTCACGGATGAAACCGATGCGATTAGCCACAAACGTTTGGAATCGGGATTCAGTATTGTGAATATAGAACAAAACAATGGTTGAATCAGTCCAAAGGTAAGTCTTCAAATTATCCCAGCCAAGTTCATCATATATGTTTCGCAACATTTTTACCGAAAGGACCGCCGCCTGTAATTCGAGCCTGGGAATAGTAATAGGTTTGAGAGCACAAACACGCGCTTTCCCCAGCACAAAACTGCAACACGGTTTTACTTCTGGAGATGAATATCGCACGTACGCTACTGATCCATAACCAACCTCCGATGCATCGGAGAAAATATGAAGAGACATATGTTCACAGTTAAACCCAGATGGTTTTATGCATCGCGGAATCTCCAACGACTTCACGAGTTGTATCTCTTCTTTCCAGATTTCCCAAGTTCTCCTTTCAACACCAATCAGCTCCTCGTCCCAACTGTGTCCTTTCTTGCATAATGTTTGTAACAATCTTTTCGGCTTTAGTAAAATAGGCGCAACAAACCCCAAGGGATCATACAATGATGCGATACATGATAGTATGCCACGGCGGGATATAGGACGAGGAGGAATATTGACGACAAATCTGAATAGATCTCTGCCAACGGACCAACATAGACCCAAAGTGTGTTGTAAACTTGAATCTGCTATATTTAAATCACCTGGGTGTATTGCTCTTTCTGATGCGGGTATACTTTCCAGTACCGATACATTATTGCTAACCCATTTATGTAAACGAAACCCACCAAGTTGCAATAACTTTCGGAGTTCATCGGCCAGTTTAATAGCATCTTCGGCAGTATCGACAGATACCAAGCAGTCGTCAACATAGAAATTCCTCTTTACGACTAATATAGTGTCCGTGCTAAACTTGTCAGCATTATCGTCAGCAGCTTTTCGCAACGCAAAATTCGCACAGAATGGCGAAGAAGTTGCTCCGAATGGATGAACATTCAACTTGTATGTTTCTGGGGAACGATTGAGATCTCCGTCAGTATGCCAGAGAAAACAAAATGAATCTCGATCAA
>JACCGJ010007054.1:0-16493 GCA_013407085.1 Atriophallophorus winterbourni | reverse complement strand
TGATCTTGTCAGGTTGGAAGCGTTTTAGACGCCACCATCGCCGCTGGCATGTTCCTGTCTTTACTAACCGCATCATCACCCATTACCTTCGAGGAAGTTTTTGTTAGCCTCCTTTGGTCGACGTCGACCATGAATGTGCATCACAATCGCATAATTTTTTCATGTTCCACAGCTTTTCGAATGACTAAACATTCCGATTCGGGAGGAGCAATCTCTCTCACAGCGCTCGAAGTAAAGATACCTGTATTCCGGCAACTGGTCTTCGTTTCTTTAAACAAAAATAGGTTGTCGCGGTGCGCCAGTGACTCAACTGTCTGGTTTGCATCGGTAATATTTGTGCTGAAGAAACGGCTACCGTGAGATGCCTTTTAATAGTTTTTGCGTTAATAAAGTCTATGGTGTTGCCATCTTCGTATCTCTCTCTCCCATGGGTCTTTGTTGAATTGTCAGTGCTGTAGAATGTAGCGTATTCGTGAATGTAGTGAGCAACCCAAATATTCATTCTGTCCCACGATTCCTTTTCGCAGATTTCGTGTATTTAGTTTCCGGACTGGCCAAGAACGCCATCCTCCGACTGACCAAAAGTAGCATCATTTTTGTGGTCAAAGAGCGGGCAGCGTTCGGGGGTATTTCCGCCTGGTGTGAGTTAGATCATGTATGTTCACAGCTTTTCACATTGTTCAGGTTGATTTGTTTTCCGAGCGTGTTTGCGAAGGTGTCTCGGCGGAACAAGATCAAATTGTCTTGGAAGTGATCCTCGAACAACTGCTACACTGTCTGCGCATCCCAAGTGGAACGGGTGTATCGAGTTCGTTGCAAAGCGGGAACACCAGCACCATGAGTACGGCGCTGGTGGGCTTTTCTACAACGTCCTCCTACTCCACACCTGCTGTTCACGGCCTGAAACTCAAACTGGTCCGCAGGAAGTCACCGTGTTTGGCGCTGGAACTAGAACAGGTTTGCGAGTCTCATTATTCTGTTGCGCTGTTTTGTTATGTCCTTTTCTGACGTTTTTACGATTTCATCTCTCCTTTACATCCGGTTTTCGCAGTCCAGCGTCAGCGGGCGTTCTCGCGCCGTATGGCATTTCCTCCCAGTGCACGTGATACCTCCACGCCTCTGGGCTGAGTTCATCGAACCTCCTGACCCGGATTTTGACGTGAGTTCTCTGCGTCTTATCGTTTGTCCTATGTGAATACTAGCAACATATCGAAAGTTGTATATTTAAAAGGGAAAATTACTTCGTCACGCTTTCGAGACAGAACGAATTAAGCTTCTACTCGGATTTCATCCAATCGAATACACACACATTTTGATACCGGAAGATCGGTTAGCGAGCTGAGAAAGTTTGGTTTGAGAAAATGAAGCTAAACATAGACACATAAGTTCGGCAGTGAAATAGAGGTCATGGATTCATTGAGACTATGTGATGGGGTGTGGTGGGATAGTTTTTCATTGTCAGCTGTTAGAGGTCAGTGTCGACCATGAATGCTAATCTCAACAGCTGCCGCTGGTTTATTTTCGTCTGTAAACGACAAAGGAACTCACGGAAAGCAATCCGTTCGGAGGCACATTGCCCGTCACACCTCCGGGTTGCTGAGCCACAAACAAGAAATTTATGAGAAGACAGTCACATGTTTTTTGCTCATGTTTTACTGCACGTCACAGTGTAAACATTGTGGAGTGATTCCTTGCGGTTTCTCCTATTTATCCGCATCATTCAATCGTACAAGAACGCAGACCGAACGCACGGAATGCAGCCATCACGTCTTTCCTAGATACAATTCGTTCTGAAGCGACGTGTTTTTGTCCCCTTTTTCGGCTTGGGTTCACTGTATGACTCGGACAATGAGTCGTCTAGGAAATCAAAATTTTGAAGCCGCACTTTCATAGAGTGCATGTGAGCAGAGATCCTGTCTGGTTGTCGAGGTCAAGACTCCAATTTGATTCAGTTTGCTGCTCACAGAAGTGCAATCGTGCAGTAATTTTGTACTGCACAGCTAACCCCGTGCCACTTTTACCGAGCTGAGTGCGGAAGCGCGCTGCAGTATCATCTCCATTCTCTCTTATAGCTGCCTTGGCCCGGGTAACCTGACAGTATCTTATCCCACGCACTGCCTTTAACTATGCGGGATTGCCTGGATCAACCTTGCGGCTTCATACATACATACTACATACATACATACATACATACATACATACATACATACATACATACATTCATACGTGCATACATACATTCATACATACATACATACATACATACTTATGCACACATATACAGTTTCGTTAGTGAATCACTGTATCGAGGAATCTTGTTAAGTGCTAAGTGCCTTACATTTGTGTGGAATCGCCAATCTGCAGTCTAGCTGTGGACCGTGTGATCTGATAGGCTGTTGTATTGTTTGGTTTCTGAGTTCCGAGGCGAAATCCACAAAAGATAAGCTGTCCTGAATTTTCTTTCGTATTGTGTGTTAATCTCTTGATGCGGTCTATCTATGAGCACACATAGGTGCACTTTGTGACTGTCATATTCGTGCATGTACACAAACGATTCTAAAACATCATACAGTCATTTTCTCTCATCCTCATATTCACAGCATTAAGTGCAATGGTCCCCTTCCTTCCTTAGGTGAGCATATTTTTCCCGAACTTGAAAACTCTGAGGCCATTTGTTGATCGGATGAAGAAATTCGCCAAATTTCTGGTAAGTCATTTTGTTATTGAAATAATACGTGTGGCGAATTATGGCATAATTAGATTGATAGAAAGACGCATAGCATGATACCTAGGTGGATAGATAGATAGATAGATAGTTAGATAGATAAATAGATAGAGAGATAGATAGATAGATAGAGAGAGAGATAGATAGATAGATAGATAGATAGATAGATAGATAGATAGATACATAGATAGATAGATACATAAATAGATAGATAGAGATACCTAGATGCGAGATGCACCTTTGAGTATTAAATTAGATGCGTAGAACTCGTGTTGAAGAAACGGCTTGCTTATTTCTCTGTTTCTCTCCAGCTGATCAGTGCTAACGGTTCCGGTGACCTACGTTTAGCGGTGAATGTGGAAACGTTAGCTCGTGTTCAAATCTCGTTTCGCGGTCTGCGAGCCAAATGTTGGATTTGCAGCGCGAGCTCTCAAACACCAAACAAGCCCGCGGATTCTGGCCACGGGGTAGCGAACCCCGCCAGACAATCGTCTTCTATCGATCCCCCTCCACAGCACGATGAAGATATCCAGAAGCAATTTTTCTCCGTCAGCTTGGACATTCGACGATTCGCCCAGTTTTTAGCAAGTCCTCGGGTCCCGCCCACTTGCTTTGTTTGCAGTGAGCTATGTTTCACTAGTTTGATCCTGCTATATAACTTTACAATTAGACCTGTTTCTTGCGACTTCGCTCCAACTTCCAGCCAACTGAATAAACCTTTGTCATTCCTCAAGGTGAAATATCCACGGTCAATACAGTATCGTCTATTATCATGTATCTTTACACTAGTATATCCCGACACTTGTGGTTTATACTGAATATTCCCTAAAGATAATGCGTAAGGCCTTTTCCAATCACGGTGATGTTCTTTTCGTGGATAGGTTTGACGGGTTTATCGTTCCTTGACATCTAGCAAGCCTCAGGGATCATGCTTAATATGAGTGCGGTGTAGACCTCTGAATTCCTGCCACCATTAATCGTTTCCTCTAATCAACTCAAGTGCTCAGCGGTATACATATTCACTAGTTCTGCAACAGACGTGTATCACTTACATTTGCAAGTAACTCATTCCAACATCAAAATGTTCCCCGGTATTTTCACACAAGGCTCATTTGTATCGATTTCGGGTGCGAATAGATATCCTCGTGGATTCGTTGTTAATTGCGACACGTAGCAGGTTATTATCAATTTGTTTTAACTAGATGTTATTTTTCATTTATTTCAATTGATTATTATTGTACGTTCTAATGAGATTTCGTTCAAAAATTATTTGTTTTTTGACCTGTTTTAAACAATATTCAGTTTGCTAGTACTGTTTCTACCTTAGGACTGCACGCAGCTCAATATCGGTCTTGGGGTGTGTATGATGAAAGTACATACAAATATGTATATTCTTTTTTCCTTTTTCTATTTCTTTCCATAATCCAGCATACCTTTTTTTCCAGATATTGTACAAGATCAGCTCGCTCAGTTTATCATGTTGTTTGATAGTTACAAGGTGAAATTTAACGTGCCCGCTTCAATTCTGTGACCTTGAGTGGAATAAACTATTTTTCCCCCAGTTTTCTTCAAGTTTTATTTTTACACTGAAAGTTATTTTTGAATACAATTTTAAAAATTTTGTCGAGCTAATTTTTATGTCTGTATAAACGAAAATGGGGCATTCACAGTTGAATGATGTATGAAATATGCCGCGCAGTCATAGACTTCACGTGTACTAACATACAGTCAGGTGGCCCAGTCCTAGGTAGATATGTGCGGGAAAATTAAAAATATGAATCGTGGTTAGTTTCCGAATGCTGCTCACTACCGGCGGAAAATAAATTTACCAATTCACAGTTGTAATCTTCGTGATGGCATTGCGTTAACATGTGTCTTCTATTCTGAAGTATATCTAGCGCCCCATATAATAGGTGAACCTGAATATCGGAATAACGTCAAGTGGACTAATACCTAAGCTCTTGACGAGACAAAGATGGTTAATTGTCGTCAAACGCCGGGTACTTAACTAATCGATTTCACAATCGCCAATTTCTGACCAGGTTAAAACAAGTGCCGTGGCCATGCTTTCGCCAGACCAGCGATGCGATTTTGCGCGTTTTCAGCATCGTAGTAAATGTTTGAGGAACGTTAGGTGCCACTATGTCGAGGTGTCTGACTATACGAAGCTGTGTGTCGTTAAATGTTGATTGTTCCGATAATTTGGCAACGATGCGAGATTTAATGCTCTACACTTCAGAACAAGTTTCTCATTCTCCCAACGTCCATAACCTATACACTAAGTTTGGCGAAAACCGTTGTGCAAGTGAAATTAATCAGCCACGTTTTTTGTCGGTTCGTGTTTAAATATATACTCAATTGTTCTGCATATAAACTCAAAAATGCTTACTACATAACTCCTGCAGTTAGGCTAAATGTTTTTCTGTATACTAACTTCAACAAAACCTGCCTTTTTATGAATATTTTTGAAAATACTTCTTCCACATTATTCATTTGCCTAGTGAGACCTTTGGATTAGGTGGGTCCAGAGGATGCTCGTTAATAATGGTAAAGTATGCGTGAATGCCACAATGTGGAAATTTACAGTCTGCAGTTAGTGACTTTCTGCAAATTCGAAAATAGCTGATGAGATCAATATATTGAATATTCGAACATGTAAGGTGTCTTATTACCTATAGTCCTTTATTCGGCAATTGAATGGCAAGGCTGACAGTATATGTTGGATGTGGCGCTTACTTTTGCTTTGTGCGACTATCTTCTCTTGGAGGATGAGTGGTCTTCAATAAAGAGTCTTGGGAATTTGGTACATTTGCTGCAAATTAATGTGCTCGATTTAGCCTCAAATGTATACAGTTCGGTTTGTCGTGCGAAACAGCTTACTAAATGTAATCGAAACATGCAGCTGCGTAAGCGCATATAACTGGACTCTAAATCTGAAGTGCATACTGTTAGCAATACGTTGGTAAAGATTCATACACAGACTCCCTCTGCGAAACCTGAAAAAGTCGCTTTTTATAGTCCCAAAAGTACACGTAAATGTTTGCTACTGAAAAACGTGGCAGTATTATTTGATGGTTTTAATGACACGGTTGATGCAGATTACAAGTGCTGCCAATCTAACGTTATAAATTATCGTCCCGTCACACTATTATCTGTAATTTGTAAGGTATAGAACGTATAATTTCTAAAAGAATGGTTGCACGCTTTAAATTGCGTCATTTGTTTTCGACAGCGCAGCATGTATTTCGATTTCATCGCTCTTGTCTAACCAATCTTCTCATAGTGTTAGACGACTGGACGAAGGAGTTGGATAGAGGTTCTTGCATTCACGTCTGTTACTTAGATATTTCTAAGGCTTTTGACAAAGTCAATCGCCATTTGCTTCTTGAAAAAGTGATACTTTTAAGAAAATATGAACCTTGGTTGCGCGACTACCTGTCAGATCGCCACTCCCGAGTTAAAGTAAACGGAATGCTCTCCCAAATGTTCAAAACCATCTGCGGAGTCCCACAAGGATCCTTGCTAGGCCAGATCCTCTTTCTAAGATACATAAACGATTTATCCCCCCTCATATAATCCAAAATGGTCCTGTTCGCGGATGATATGAAAATTTGGACGTAAATTAGTTCTGCAGATAATTGAGAAACTGTAAATGGATTTGGACAACGTAACAAATAGGGTCGCCATGAATGATATGACATTCAACATACGGAAAAGAAAATGCTTCAAATCGGCAGGAATGTTCCTCGGACATACCGATTGGGAACTGAAAACTTGCCATATAGCTCGTTGGTAAAAGATGGATTAGTGGAAACCTGAAGAGCACGATGCACTGTCAGAATATATATCGACAGGTCAACATATTGTTAGGTATCTTTCAAAGAATATCAGGAAGATTCTCGCTGGTAACGTCTATCTTCGCCATACGATGGAATATGAGGTAGCGGTCTAGGTTCCTTGGCTGCGAAAAGATATTGCTCTCTTTGATAAAATATTTCACATAACTACAAAGTTAGTGATGGGTCTTTGCAATATTCCGTACAGCGTCTGGGTCAATGTGACTTTGTCCAACGGAGGATACATCGACATATTACTCTGACCTACAGAATTGTGTCTACCGATGGACATCCACTAAAACACTTGTTTGATGTGTGATGCGAAAGTGACTCGCGGACATAGCTTATCCCTTTGAGTCCCAAGTTTCCGCATTGATAGTCGGCGTACGTTTTGCGCCATACGTGCTATATTTCTTTGGAATTCCCTACCCAAACATGTGGTAGACTTTCCTTGGCTGGCGGTGTTTAAAAAGATATTGTATTTACACATTCAACAGAATATCATTCCTGAGCCTTAAATTTGATATTCTCAATTCCATTTATACTAGTATATTTTTCACATTTTAATTCCTACCATAATCCTGTGGTGTTGCAGAGTATTAACTTTTTGACCATAAATCCTTGAATCCTTTGCTTAACTGTAGTGGAAAATTAGTAGTATGTAGAACGAATGAATATTGGCTAAACCGTTTGGAACTATGCACACATTTAAGTCTTTGGAACTGCTTGCTTAGGAGTGGGATCCCTCCTAAGTAGGTCGCCATCTTAAATGAGCTTACTAAAAGGGGTAGAACGCTCCGTTCCTTATTAACGCATCTCAAGGATAAAACACCTTCAGGCTGCGCGACGAATTGCGTATATAAAATCAACTGTAAGGGTTGCTCGGGAGTATATATCGGACAAACATCCAGATAACTCAGTACTAGGATAAGTGAACACAAAAATCGAATCGGTAAGCAGCCACGCAATTCCAGTGAATATCAAACACTGATAAGAGATTCAGCACTAGCTGAACATGTGCTAGGCACCGGTCACAGCTTAGATCTTGATAACGTAGAAGTGATAAGGCGGGGAATAAAACCATACATTGAACGACTTCATGCTGAGGCGGTTGAGATAACAAAGGCTGGTAAGAATGCTGTCAATAAGGTGGATGGGGCTGATATCTCCACAATCTGGCGTCCGTGCGTAACCCCTAGTGTGCGCACCGGTTACGCAATCGCGCTAATCTGTCAGCAGATGTCATTCACACCTTCCAAGACTAGAACCATTGAGGGATTATACGGCACGTAGGGGTGGTGGTGCGTCCGTTGATATTGAACGCGCCTGTCATTCTTAACGAGCGCAGAACCCACAATGGACTGTGCAGTTCTTAACCAGCTTATGATTGGTCAGGTGAATGCAATTTAAGCTTGGTCTCTGTTCGTACTGACACCATTGGTCTGACGAAGCTTCTGTGTCAGAAGCGAAACGTTACCCATAAACTACTCTCACAGATTCATTACAAACTTTATTTTTTATGCTTACGTATTCACAGCTCTCTCAGTAGCATTAACACACTGCTCTTAATTTCGCCTGTTTCAAAGTAAATATAATTCAGTAACGTATTGCATCTTTTAGTTTGTAGGCATCTTAATTTTATCCATTAGGTTTACTATGGTTTTGTTCGAGATCACGTAATCGTTGCGGTTTGTTGTAACAAGAGCGGTGTGGAGTTCATATTTTGACTAGTAGTCTGTTAGCGACTTTATTGTCTATATACCGAACTACGAGCTCAATATAAGCTCCATCTTTCAAACAGTGAATATAACGAAAATATATTTTATTATCCAATCCAAATAATACGGAAAGTTCTAAGGACCAGCAACATATGTACCACAGAATTGGGATAAATTTTCACATAGTATTGGAAAGAAACACTTGATAATAACACGAACGACAATTTTGTAAGCCTAAGGTTTAATTCTATTTGTCAGGTGGAAATTTAGTAGTAAACAAGATGGAAATCATGTTTATGTATGAAAACAGAATAGCTCGCTTTCGGAAAATCTTATCAGGGTATCAATCAATCAATTAATAAAAATTTTCATTCATCATTAGGTCATCAAGGTCCATTGGGCCGGTTCTTTTCCCCAATAAATGTGATGTCATTTCAACCACCGAGCAGTGTTCTGGGCTGCCCAACTGGATCTGGGTTAGACATAATTACGAAAACGCGCAACCTGGCAGTATATGAAAGTCGAATAATGTATCCGCTGTCATCACAACTCTATGTGGTTCAGTTAGTTTTTCATAGTAAACAGAGCCAATCGATTTACCACGATTCAACGTAGAGCAAATTTACACGGTGAAATTTAATTGAACTAGAGTAATTGTGTTCGGCATTTAGTTTGGATCTATGACAGAAATGAATTAATTTGTCTCATGCCACCACTAATGTATCTACTTATAAAGGTACAAATTTAAGATCGTTCAAATCGATAATCAAGGTGTCCGAGTTCGTTACCAAAAAATATTGACCATGTTCTCGGAAATGCTAAAGAATGCTGATCCGTATATTGCATCCCAAGTTAATAGATAATCATGACTACTCATCATCAGCAAATCCCTCCGAATATTCGCAGATCGCACCACCGCGAAGTTGAACCTGAAAAATATTTAATTGTGATTTTCGGTAACGTTTCTTTTCTGACGCAGAAGCTTCGTCTGATCAAGGATATTAGTCAGAACGGGGAACGTGATTAATCTCTGAAGCCACCATCTCTTATTGGGCGTATCACAAGAGAGCCTATTGAACTTGTAGGTGTAGACAATGGCAAGGTCAATCAGTCTATTTACCCAGCACAGCGTGTAATCGGTAAAGGTGAATTGTAACTGTGGCTCAAATGTTCACGTTTGAACTAGTGACAAATGATCATAACCCAAACTAGGTTATAAAATTAATTAAAACTTTAGCAGTATTTTAACATCAAAAAATATTAATTAGCCGACGCATTGCATTGTGCAATAATGTAGTGATGCCAAGCTCGAATATCTTGCAAACCACATGTTTGTATGCCTCCGTGCTTTCAACGGCCTCTGTTTTTTACTTTATACTCTTGTTCTGACCAAGTTTATGTGTCAATAGTGAAACATTACTCGAAAGCCGATTGTTTTTGAAATTTATTTTAAAAAAATAACTGTGTTTAGTATCAAACTGTACTATGGTTAGTAAATCCGCTATCGATCATTCATCAATCAATACTGATCGCGGAGTCGTAAGGTGGCTATCTTTCACCGTATAGACATTGTGATATTCATGCGTTCAGGCAAGCTCACTTTCAGCATATTTACCAGTATATTCTTAACTGCGCTATTGAACTGAATAACTGAAAAGAATCAACACGAAAGGCGCGTCGAACACATGCGCTCGATCATGTCGCCTGGCTTCATATGTTTTTTTTAAAACTACCGTTTTACCTTAACGACTTACGAATTATTGAACACGGGTAATGATGATTCCAACAAACGGATATCAGCGAAATAAGAGAAATTATTTAATCTCTACAATGGAACACGCAACCCATATTTCATCAATTTTCTGATGCAAATCTACATATTCACATGTAACGAGTAGAGAGCATGCATGCAGTTTAAGTATCGCAGTTGTGAGCATTGTCAAAACTGGTGAGTTATAAGCTTATCATTTTGTACAGTTATTTGTAAACAAGTGTACAAACTATACACGGGAATCGTCAATATAGTTTATTTACTTCACGATACTCCTAGATATATTCACGCATCGCCGAGAACGGCTACAAATATTTGTATCTGGCGCACAGTCGCGGTTGCTTCTTATTCCAGTTACAATGAAGAAGTGTCACAAATGAGCGTTGAATACATTTTCTAACAAACTATGCCACTTCTTCAGCATTTGCTCATTGGAATGATTTGTGTGGATGTTATTTATTGGAATTCGTGTATTTAGTAATTAGAGATCGTCGATTAAATGTTAGTCCCAACCATTATTGATTGGCACAAATCTGCAAAGTTCCAAAAACAGTAAATCTTGGTGGTTCACATATAAAACAAAATTAATTCCGTAATAATTCGGCTTGCAAGTAGAATTCGGCACAATCGGTTAAAACCTGGTGTTAATTGTGGAACGTTGATTAACCTCCGAGATGACGTCATTCATCTGCAAGGTCATGTTTGTGAAATGAGGACTGTCTATGGCTTTACATGGTGGAATTTCGGAGGGGGGGGGCATTTTGAACCAATCAAATGTTCTTCGGTGTTCTGTTTTGACCTTTTAACCCTTGATGTTATTTAACTGATAACAAAGTGACACAGCACAGTTGGAAGAGATTTGCGATTGTGGAAGAAATGTTTAACAAGCTGAATCGAAAACTACGTGCAATAGCTAACAGTCCCTCGAAAACAGTGAGTCAAACATTTTTCGCAATAATAAAAATCACTTATAATGCATATCAACCATTTAAAGTTGAATAAAATGATTTGTTGATGGATCGAGTGTCTCATTAAGTTGACGGGTAAAAATATTTAAAATATTTGTTTAATGTAATCGTGGTTCTTTGTAAGAACCCTATATAACAGTATCATGCAAGTTTAACTTTATTAACCGCTTTTCCACTGTTTCAAGGCTCACTGAATCTGATCTTACTCTCTAGACCTGATGACGGTAAACAGCTAGAAACCGGTAGTGGTGTTTAAGGGATGGGGATCTGAGCACCACAATACATAAGGATTTTAAGTTACGCATGAACGTTTACATTAGCTGCATAACGAGATTATAAAATTACTAACTGAATCTTGTCGAATTTGCTGTAGCCACATTGAACTTTTCTTGGCAGTGTATAGATTACTGATTGTTTATGTCAGATTTTTAGTCGATGCGGCTTGCACTTTCTACGTTTGCGAGTTAAATGTACCTGAAAAAACTTTGCTTATTTTGAGGTGTATATTTGAGCGGGATAAAACAATGTAGGTTTTCGGGAGTATAAGTGCAATTATTATCAACAGAGAAGATGGATAATATTGTCGATTTATATTCACAGTGTTAGCTTAGCGTTTTCGACATGTTGAATGCATGCGATATTTTGATCATGCAAAATCTGAAGAGGGCTGCCGTGCGACCGCGACATAAAATGTCACTAAACTTAGTTAGACTTTATTAATGCTGTTTTTCTTATTATTTGTCACATACCATATATTTTAATAAATTAACATAATTGAATAACAACAAAATCAACTTGATAAACACGGTTCAGAGTAATCTGTGGTAGAAAAATTACAACCGTTTCAATTTATTGCGTTAAAGGAATCTTTAGAGAATGACCATTATGAAGAAACACGTACAAAACAAATTTGATGTCAGCTAGAAGTTCTGGAGCATGTTCTTTCTAATATTGAATATTAGGTTAGTAGGAATTCGAAAGATTTAGATGATTACTTAGAGCTCGGGAATTATTGGTCTCCTAGTAAGATCATGTTAGTGACCTGATAAATGCATTGATGTTTCACAACTAACAACTTTTGCTTGATTGGATTTCGCAACTGAATCGGCGCAACACTTCTAAAACACCAAAACAAGGAACTCGGTTTCATCGTGTCGCTCATATGGTGCGACTCAAACCTCGCAACGTGGAATACTCCGTTGATCGCATTCACCCAAAACACTAGGCGTGAATTTGATGCAAATAAAGATCACAACAAAATCATCAATTCTAGTCCTCGTTATTCTGTTGCCTTTATTTCCACTCGTTACGACATGAATAGAAGACATGTGAATAGAAGACAATAATTTTGGTTGATTGAAAAAGGTTGAAGCCAACTTCTAATGTTTCGACATTTCGACTTTGTTTAGTGAGTATCAATAGATTATTTAGCTTCCCCGGACAAATTTTTCACTATTTTATAAGTTAACAGCAAACCGTAATACTCGTCACCAATACTGATTAACATGTGAATGTTATTTGTTTCAGAGATTTAGGCTAATGCCTGGCCTTTCAACATCGGATACTGAAATGGAAGTCGATTCCTCTCCAGTGGTAGGTTGACATTTTGAAAACTTCGAAGCAACGTACGCTAATGTATTCAAATTAAACATCTTTCCGTAAATTATTAAGATAATTTTAGCACGTCTAGATATATCGTACATTGAACACCCAGTTGCAATCACAACAAGAGCCTTCCCGTTTCAGAACTTTTTTGTGTTCTTAATATGCATGAATCTCAAGCCAACAATGATATTGCTCAAACAGAGGTTAAACTAGTGAATCGAGCGTACACAGCCTGAAAAATAATTTTATCGAGTGCAGCTAATTCCTGGTCATGGTGACGATAATTCTACCGCAATCGATTATCTGAGTTTCACTCGTTCGGAACCATGGCAACCGCTTCTGACGCGATAACCACCACAATTGATTACGTCACCGGCGTTCCAACTCGCGGTGACCTCAAAGGGGTGATTTTAGCGATTATTCCACTCGAGGCTATGTTGATTCATCAATCCGAACAATCTGAGATCAGTCAGGACAATGGATTGAACAAAACGAATCGATTATGTGATCTGGATTGGCAAAGGTCACGCAAAAACTCCGGTCACATTCACGGTGTGCTGGCGATTATTAGTGATTTGTCGAGACGTGAAACAAAGAATGCGATAGGGCAATTTAGGTCAATTGACAACAGTCGAGCAATTAAGCCCTGAATCTCAATGTTTACATAATTAAACGATAATCGACCATATAGATGAGGTGACCACCGTGCTATGATAAAAAGCCTTCTTAAATATGGCAATTTTACTAGGTTTGTGATATGAAGCTACCTAATATTGATGCGTTCAACGCACACGGTCTTGCTTGATCGCAAGTTTTCCGGGCAGCGTACTTTTATCAAGAAAATGCAGAGTGTAAAATGTTAATAGAGTCAACGGTGACGCAAATAGCGAGCAAGCACACTGAGCGCAGCCTTCATCTTGAACAAAAGTACAAAACAAACTTGCATCGCAGTTTATAATTAATGCCTTATTTTGTAATGTAATAACAAGATTTTACGTCGAGAACTAGCAACATTTGGTTTCATTTCAGCACGACGAACATCTTCCATCAGCATCAACGTCACCCTTTCCACCTATAGATGTTGATGTTCTTTGCACTGAAAACTCGATATTGTGATTCAAGAATTTATGGTCACAAAAAGCACATAGCTTCACAATTACCATATCATAGTAAATATACGTTCAGGAAATAGGTATTAAATAAACATGTAATGTCAAGTATAGTCAAGTTGTATAGTTACCATGAGTCAATACGCAGGTGTCGTCAAATCGTTATGCAACAAATAACTATCCAAATTTCGAATAAATGTTCCGATGCTGGGAGAGATGACAAGAGTTTCGGGGAGGGAATTCCAAAGGAAACAGACACGTACACAATAAAAATATCGGCGACAGCTGATACGGGAGTGGGGAATTTGCAGTGTCGCTGAGTGGCTGCGTGTATGACGTGACTCACGGTATACCATTGTATACCATTTAATGTTCATTGATTGCGTCTTACTTTAAGACAGCACAAACGTCTTCTAGCAGCACAAATGTACGAGGATAGGCCAAATTGAACAATGACACGTATGAACGCAATTCGTACAACTTCTGATATATCTACACACACAACTCCAATGTACAATAACTGTTACCGGAGTTTGTCCAATAGTAGTACGGAAGAGCTCGGTTATACGATTAAAATAAATGTTTCTTTTGGTGGTTCAAACGTTGTGAAAGAGATGTCTTCGTAGTATACACAATTGTGCAGCCGGTAAGACGCAGACATTCTTTAAATGTCCGACCTATACCCTTGAACCACTGAAACGTACATTCATGCAGAATGGAACAGAGAGCACAAGGCATAATACACAATCCCGATTGTAAGATTGCTGATAATCGAATGATTGTATTAAAAATAGTTCCAATGGGGTTGTAAATACAATTTTGTTTACAAATATACCTCAAATAAATCACACACACACATGAAAAAAACATAATATGAGACGTGAAGTGAGACAGTCGAATAATAAGAATTAATTTAGTGTTTGTAACTCATGGTGAGTATTATCTATAGCCGTCATCTAACACAGTCTGTGTTTTAATGTTCTGTCCTGTCATATCATGGCGATATTAGCTGACGTTATACCCTGCAACTGAAGTGAACAAGCGAATTATTATCAGACCACTGGTACTCAAAATAAAAGCAGTTATCTTTGGTTTTCTCTCCATAAGATCCCGGATGAAATTGTTTGACGTTAATAGATCCCCGTTTTACCTCTGATTCGTTTGCAGAAACTGTGCGCGCATATTTAGTTGCCACTGTGTCCCCAGGTGAATCTGCATAAAACAGAAATTGAACACTTTCTTTCTGTTTAAAAAATTACCCAACTAATTACTCTATTTACTCTACGTGACTTGTTTAAAAAACAACGTAAATTGCAACAGTTTTTCTATTATATACATGAAATACTTATCAATATTTTCGTCTCTTTTCTTGAAGCGATTCGGTTGCTTTATGGAGGGACAAAATTTAAACGTGAGTGATCTATAATGATACATCTTTACATAGCTAGCAGTATAGAAACTAGGAATTAATATTATAAATTATTTCTGTATTGTTGCAAGCTGGTCACGCGTTGAATCTTTTAGCTTAAGTCCTGTTGGTTTCAAGGTCTGTCTAGAATGGTTAAAATAAATCAATGCTTTGTTCTGGCTGAACCGCGTACGAAATTAAGCGCCTAAGTCTAGAGAAAAAATTGTGAATTATGGAAAAATATTTATTTAATTTTATTTATCAATCGTACAGTCGATTCGATGAAAGCATAGGTTAACTTTGAAAATAGAAACTTTGAAAATAGTGAATGCTTGGTATAAATACAATCAGATGGAGGTTGATTAAATGTAGATTATCGCAAATGGAGTAAATTGTACATGGCACAGGATACACTAAGACACCTGCAACCGCCGGTAAATCATCGACCGAATTAAATTGAACAATGAATCTGTGTTATATGCCGTGCGAATCAAGGCATATCAAAGGTCAGGAACTATTTCCCCGTTTCACAATCTCTCTTTTATATAATGACATATTGAACACAACAGAGCCTGTAATATGTATCATGTTTTTATAGATTGACTTGTCCCGTACTTTATATCATCACACACTATTTCGAAATGTGATCCAAAGTTAAGATGTTTGAAATTCGGAGTTAACGACATCTAAAATGAAACGCACAATTGTAACATAATCCACACCGGGAATAGAGAAGGCTGACATTTTTAATAGAAGTGTCGATTAAATTGTTTTATGAGTTATTAAGTTGTTGTCGTGACACATGAAAAGTTGATTGACTCGATTAATAAATTGTATTAATTGATTTATTTAGCAAACCATAATGGATTTGTCTGCGATCCCGGGTGACGACCCGGATCACACGGAAAGTTATTCGCACGTAAGTTAACTGTCGATTATAACAAGTAGAAATTAGTTGATCAAAGTAAATCGTCCAAAAATATCTAAATAAGACTAATCTATATCGAACTTCATTTACGAAACATTGTCACGTGATTTTAATAATATGGTTTAATTTTTGCAGCATGACATTTATCAAGTTCAACCGTAACATTTGTTATTGGATAGGAATAACATGAAAATAAACAATTAGTTGGTGAATGATGGCATTCAGTGAATGCATTTCGATTTTTCTGACGATGGAAAATGGTCATATTTTGCAAAGATCTATTCTATGTTGAGTTGAAGACCACCATTTGAGAGACGACACAGGCAGTACAAAGACATTTTGAAAAGAGACCAATGTAAACTCTTGTCATTAATACTGCGAGTGCGCATGAACCTGCTCCTGACTGCAAATTTTAAAGGCACTGT